>MU227752.1:402841-415015 GCA_018584345.1 Thuja plicata
TTATCCAGATGGACTCTGGAGACATAGGAGTTCTATCTTGGTTTCTTTGTTTTAGATTAATTCAGAGGACAAGTGGTATCCAGATGGTCAATATCTGGGTGCTTTTGTGTCTCTTCCTTTTCAAACAAGGAGCATAGTTGAATCCAGATGGTCAATATTTGGGTGCACTATGGGTCTTTTTCTATTCAATCTCTCTACTCCTTCCGCAATCAAGAGGTCGTGGGGGTATCCGGGTAGTATGTGACCTGGATCATTCGACGCTCTTCCGAAATATCAGAAAATACAAAAAAGATGCAATGATGACAATTATTGGAACAGGGGCAGCGACTTGAGATATACATTCTATCCATCAGATCATATCAAATCCAAAATATGCAAAAAGAGAAACATTTCTATCATTCCATTCCATAAAGACCAATATAAGAGCAAATTCTATCCAAACTAACGTCTTTCTAACTAACACATGCATTACTCAGATATTTTGTGCATAATAGATTGCATTTATTTCATAAAGTGCATCAAAAAAAATGAAAAATACATGGTAATTTTGCATACATGATAAAGCATAAAACATCACATGCATCTGCATAACATCTCATTCACATAAGCATTTCATTTACACCATCCTGCATAACATGTCAGTATCATAGAAGAAGTAAATCATTCATATCAAGTTTGCATATTAGAAGCACATTGCATTTACATCTCATCATCTAAATCATGTAGAACATACATATAGAAAGTAAAGCATTGCACATCATATCAAAACAGAACTGCATCTCATAAAAGATCAAAATATTTAAGTACAAATGAAGAGTCGCAAGTCTGGACACATGGGTAACCAACAAGAGAATCATATATATATATCAGTGTGTCACGATACAAAAATGGTACAACTCAGAGTATACAATGGATCACTACAAAAATGGTACAGAGAACAAAATCAGCATGAGCTACACCCACCCTCGCCATGAGGGGCACGAGGGGGAGGCATATCAACATCGGTCCTGTGAGAGGACCCCGGAGCTCTAACACCACTGCTCTGGGACCTTTGAGTCCTGCTGGATCTCTGGGATGCCGTGTAACTGGGTACTCTTTCCACAGAAGGAACGGCGCCCTCATAATGGCGTCTCCAGTAATCTATCTCCCATTGGGCCTCACGCCCAGATCTGTAGTATCTGTCCAAAATGTCCCTATGGGACACATCCTGTACACTGTCGATAAAAGAGTGGACCTCAGCATGAGCCTGTCGCTCTCTAGCATCTGCGGCTGTAACACGGGCCTCCAAAATCGTGGCACGAGCATCGACCAAACCAAGACATCGCTGCAACTCCAAGACCTGCTTAGAGAGTCACTCCACCTCCAATGGATCATCATCCATCCCGCCCATGACCACATCCATATCACCCTCTCCGCCTCGCTGGCTCCTTCTCACTCTCCACATCCTCCGCACTCTCCCCACCGCTGCTGCTCCTACTCCGGCCACTCCCATCAGAAGATCCTGTCTCCACACTCCACACATCCAAAGCCTCCACATCTATATCCGCGAGCTCCACATCAACATCCTCTATCTCAACAATCTCCTCAACCCTAGGAGCAACAACTGCTGCTGTCCTCCTGCGTACTCTACACACCAACTGCGGTGCCTCCTCCTCTGCAACCTCCTCCTCCTCCAAAATGGTCCCAAGACCAACTCTAGTCTGCACTCCACCACTCCGGCCACCTGCTCTAACAGCACCACCAGCTCCCCCAGGACTAGGATCATCATCTCCGTCATCCCCTCTCTCTCCCTCCATCTCTCCCTCCATCCCGCCCACCATCTCTCCCGCCAGCTCCACATCCACCATCCCCATCTCCATCCCTCCCTCCTCTGCCAACTCCTCTCCCTCCGACACGGCCTCCCCTGCCATGCCGTACCTGCCGAGCTCTCCGCATGATGGTCCTAGGGACAGGACGAGACACATCAGTCAAAGCTACTGGACGATGCTACACCCAGTACACATCATACTATGGTGTGGTACCTGCAAAAGAAAATTTGACTATCAGTACCAAAGCATATATATTCAAAATATACATGCACTATACAAAGCATAATCTACAGAGCAGAAAGGAAATACATATCAATGAAATCAAACACAAACCTGGATCCACAGTGGCAGATCGCCAGGTCCATGCAACTGGCAACAATCCCAAAAACTCAGTCTGTGCTGCATCAAGAGATACTACAGGACCCCATACACGTGAATCTCGAGAACGCCGGGCAAAATATGCATAAGAATCAGAAATGTCCTGCTGCTCCCCAAACTGCCGCAACACCCTGTCGGTGTTATGAAAATCGATCATGTGAACATGATCACTCACACGGCCTATCAGGTATCGTCGCTGCTGACAAAATGGAAGATGGATATCCTCCCCATCCCACATAGGACAGTCTTTATACGGCTGCCAGATGAAATAAGGAATCATATCCAACTGTTACCGCCAATAGGAAAGGTGACCCATGTGGGTCTGAACTATGGCACCATCATACATAAAAACATATGGCCTGTCGGTCGGAAGAGCACGAGCACCCACAGGACGACATACTGCAATATGCTCCCACGCCCAAATCTGCAGGAGTGTAGCACCGCACCCAAGTGACCTACCATCAAGGTAGGCAACATACATCATATGATAATGCATATGGGCCAACATACAGGGGCCCCACGCAAAGACAATATGTCCCAGACCATACTCTGAAGAACACTCCCAAATCCCACAGCAAATCCACGTTGCCGGCGATCAGGACACAGAAGACCACAGATCAAACTGCCCAAGAGAGTGGACAGTCTATCTAATCCCAGTCCAAATCTTGACCAGGGAATGTCATAATCACCAGCTAAGCCGAGCTGATCTCGGGGCAAACCAGTCAGCTCTAACAAAGCAGGAACACCAGTGCGAGTGGAGTACTCCACCAACTCGCCCTAGATAGGAAGCTGCAGGATGCGATACACATCCTCCAAGGTCACCGTACACTCTCTAGTGGGCAACCAGAAAGTACAGGTCTCTGAATGCCAACGCTCTACTAGATCAGAGATCAGACCCCTGTTGGTCGTGATCTCAGGCATATAGCAAATCCAATATAAGCCAAGGTCGCGAAGAACTGACCTCTCGTCCTCAGTAAGCTAAAATCTATATACAAGTCCAGCAGCCGTGGACTCCCGACACCTCAGAATACGACCAACGAACTGCAAAGAGCAACAAACACAGCAAATTATCAGTTTTCAGTGTTAAGGAACATTACAGAAGCTAAACCAGGCAGATAACTGATTACGACAATAGGCAGACAGTGATAAAATATCAATTGCGGTATTAAAGCTTGCAATTGTGATACTTTTATGCGAGTGCGGCATTCAAATAGCAAGTGCGGCACACAAACATCAATTGCGGCATTTTACACACTCAAGTGCGACACTTTTATCAAGTGCGGCACAAAACCGACAATTGCGGCATTCCTTCCGCAATTGCGGCAAAACCGCGGGCGAGTGCGGCAAAGCATAAATTTTCAGTCAAAAGTATAATTTTTAAATGCAAAAATTAACGCAATAAATGATACGCAAAGCAAAGATACTCAGCGGGCGTCTAGAGCCAGCAGGACGACGGAATGAGCGGACTCGATCAAAAATGTGAACGACCCCCGGTAGACCAGCCATCGCTCGAAATAAGGAAGGAATAAAGCAGAAAACAATCAGAGAAGCTTACCAAAAATTCAAAGCTCAAATGCACAAAGTGACAAATGAATAGCTCTCCTAGCTACTTATAGGGATTCTGAAAAAACCCTAATTTCATCCAAAAACTCTAAAATTTCTTTCCGGTCGCCGAAAACTTCAAAGGTCAATTACAGGGGCATTTTCAACTATTTTTCAGATTCGTCAGCTACCCATTTCTACAAATTGCAATTTCAACAAATTAACACTCGTCTCGCGACTTTTCGCTCAAATTTGTTGAGGGGGCATAAATATACTCATACAATGCCGGAGCAAGCTGGGGCAAAATCAAAGAATCTTTGACACACTGCGACAAGTCACATCGCATCAAAGAGGGGCAAATGTAGACACCCTAAAATGGACAGGCTTGCGACTTTACATTAAAAACACTAATTTTCATCTATTAATTAATGGTTTCTTAATCATTAATTAAACATCTATTTTCCTCTAAATTCATTTCCCAAATCATCTAATCCAATTCCCAAAATTGATTAAATAATTAATTTTATTTAATTAATTAAGCTTTAATTGATTAATTATCATTATTTAATTAATTAAACTCAATTTCCTATAGTTTAAATCCAAATATTTAAACTTACTAATCAATTTCTTCCAATTAAATTAATTTCAATTAAATTAATTTAATTTCATCAAATTAAGCAATTCTTAATTAAAAAGAATTCAATTATCTCACATGGTGAAAATAATTAATAAATAAATAAATAAAATATTTATTTATCTTCAAAGAGATAACTCCAATTAGATCACATGGGTTACTCCACCCATCTCTCCAGTTCACATGGGTAACTTCACCCACCTCTTCAGTTCAAAAAGGTAACTCATAATTAGCTCCTCAGTTAACCAAACTCTATCTCCTCTTAACCAAATAAAGAGGTGGAGTTTACTGAGGACCTCTCCTGTCCCTTTTGATCTCAACCGTTCATCTCCCCATCTCTGGGATTGATCTCAACCACACATTTCATCACCAATTCCTATATAATAAACCCTTCATACCCATTTGAAGGATCCAGGATTTCAAGCTTACATGCGCCATTACTCTGTCAGTTCGGTTCAAGCATCAAGCCATCTTGCGATCACACACACACGCACACACATTTCAAATATCAAATTCTCGACGCTTCTCAAGTCAAAGACGCTGCCCCGCCAATACTAAGCATCAAGAACAGCGTTTCAGAAGGAGTAGAGAGAAACAATAGAAGCTTCAAGCATCGTGGGGTTTGCATTTATTTGTCTTCCCTTCTCTTGTTTGTACATTTTATTGCTCACGTTTCTGTTATTCGTTTAGCAGTTATTGCGTACTTGATTTGCATTCACTTGTGAACCTTTGCTACTAACCCCCGCCCTTGAAAAGCTGTGGGAGTCCGGAGAGAGAGGCGTACACATCCTGATTGGATTCATTGTGTGTTGAGTAGAGTACATAATTCCTATGGATGGAAATACCACAACATTTCAAAGACATTAATTCATAGAGTCACAAGATTCTAAGCACAAGGTTTGGAATGTATATTGAGAATGGTGACTACTCATTTGGTCTTTGAACTTACCAAATCCAAACTACATGGGAGAGAAATGACTATTAAGCATATTGCAGATAAAGAAGTTCATTTTGCAACTATGGTGATAGGATATCAAATTTACCAGTCAAGTCGTGTTAATAGTGTGTTTGGTGGAGCTATTCATGATGCCTATCAGATTATGAAGGATAATTCAACATATGATCTATGTGATATGATAAGAAGCCAATTCCTGGTGAACATGGAAAGGATTAAGAGAGACAAGAGACAATCATTCAAGTATGCAGCTCTATTGGTATGTATGTTTTTCAATGTTCAAAAGTTTTTCCCCGGTAAAAGAAATGTTACATGGTTAAGGGACAAATCGGTAGTTATGCAAATAAGTGAATTCATAAAGGAACTAGGGAATAATCTCAATAAGGTTATGTGGGGTTATTTCAAATATTTCCAATCTAGAATGCATAAATGAGAAAGGATTCCAGCTAGCATTATAGAGAAGTAAAAGAGTGATATTTAGATTTCTTATAGATACTGATTCATATATTGTGCAAGATGTGGAACCTAGGACATGTTGGATTCCTCCTATGGGTTATGAAGTTGAAAGTGATATGGTAACTTTTCATGTTGATGAGTTGTTGTCAAAACCTTTAGACAAAAAGACACATAGATTTGGAACTCACGATGAAGTTGTTTCTAAAATTCAAAAGTAATTAAAGAAACTGGTCATTGAAATAAAAACTAGAAGAATGGTATCTAACCTAGAGCAGAAGTTTGGAAGCAATGATGCAGGAACATCTCACACTACTGCAACCCTAACTGAAGCTAAGAGAAAATAGAGAAAACCAAATACCAGTGAAGTTCAGTCTGAAAATGAGTCTTCAAGGAAGAAAAGACAACACATTTCTACTCCAAAGAGAATATATAAGAGAAAGATAAATTTAACTGATGAAGAAGGAACATAATCAGATAAGGATGCCTTTGAACAGAAGAAGAATGGTGAAACAAAGTTGGCCTCTTCTATTGATAGTATTGTAAAAGGTAATGTTGACAATGGTAGACTTGCTACTATTGGCAAAAGATACACCTTGGCGAGAAGTAAACATAAGCATAAGATAGAAGATGCAATTCTCTATCATTTTCATAAATTTTGCATAATACCTTTGGAAATACATTCTTGCATCCCTAATGAGTTATATTAGGTAATTGATGCTAGATGGAGTGTTGCATTATAGTTGGATAGAGAGATCATGGAGAGAACACTTATTCAAGTTCAACCTAAGTTATGTGAAGAAGATGCTAAGATAATGGTTACCACTCATAGACATAAATTCAATATTAAGAGCAAAGCAACTAGACTTCTAATTGATGATACATAGAGTGTACATGATGAAACTGTTGAGACATGGATAGAACTACTACAAATAAAAGGCAATAACAACCCAAGAAGAACAAGTTCATACAAAATCAAATGAACCAATATAAGGAAATGACACATTTGCTGTAGATCAAACAACTAGGAATATTGTTTTATACGTTCCTAACTTAGTGAAGCACATTGAAACACAAGATATCAGTCTATCACAAACTAGTGGTGATAAGATTGAAAATGTCGACATAACAAGCAAGAAGGATTCATTATTGTCTTTGGAACATATAGAAGAGATAGTTTCTAAGAAGGAAATAATGAAAGCTAAAGAAAGTAAGCAGGTGGAGACTCCAAAAAGGATTGAAGCTGAACTTGAGACTACAAAGAACTTAAGGGTTGTAGTATCCAGTGCACATAAGAGACATAAACCTATGACTATTGTTGAAGATGATGAATAAATTGATGAAGAAGATCTACTGATCACATCGATAGATATATCAAAACTGAAACCTAAGGAATTGATGAAACTTTCAAAACAATTAAGGGTTCAAGATGTAAGAAACAAGATTAAATCAAATAAGAAGAAGACACGAGTATTAAGGCAAGCTAGAGACATCCTAGCTAAGTTAGTTCCTGAGGTAACATATTATGAAGATGACACACCTATTGATCAGATGGACACACTTGTGAAGGCTATTCTAGATCAAGGCCCAGACTTGTAGACAACTACATTGAAGAATGTAGAGGAGAACTTAGAGAAGAAGATGACAAGAAATATGATGGAAAATATTGTATGCACCCTAAAATGGTCGCCTAGACTATGGGCCCCATTTATCAATTTATCAATTTCTTGAATCAATGCTTTGTAACATTTTTTTAAATCAATTTCCTTAATCAAATCGTAATTATTTCAATTATTTCAATATTTCCTAAAGTTTGATCATTTCATCAATTATCTTATTTAATTAAAATAAAACAATTCCTTTTTACTAAATAAAATAATCTTATCTAATTAAAATTCCTTTTTAATTAAATAATCTTATCTTATTTAATTAAAATCTCTCTTAATTAAATGATATTATCTCATTTAATTAAAATATCCCTTTTAATTAAATTAAATAATCTTATTTAATTAAAAGAAAATCCCTCTTTTAATTAAATAAAAACCCCACTTAAATCTCTCTTTGTTGAAAAATGAAATAAATTAAATAAAAATAAATAAAGTTCCTTTTTCTACACATCTTCCTAAGTGGTGGGTTTTTTGTCTCTTAATCATAGCCTTTGATTTTGCCTTTTGAAGATATGAGCACATGGATCAACCAAGATTTAATCTCCACCATTGCTCATTTCTTTTTGCCTCTTAATCTTTATCATCCATTGCTCTTTAAAAGGAAACCTCTCCTCATTTGAAAACTAAGATTGTTATGCTGCAGGTTTGGAGAGCAATTTTGGAGGAGATTTTGAGCACTTGAGCTTGGATATTGCAACTTCTCTCTTCTTGTCTTCTTCTTTCATGCCCCATGGCAATCCATTTACATTAATTTTGCACTTGCATATTAGATTAGATTCATGTTTCCTTTCATAGATTAATCTTGCATTTTCATTTCCTTTCATAGATTAATATTGCATTGTTATCGTTTAGACTAATTTCTTTTATTGCGTTGTTATCATATAGAATAGATTTCATTTTCATGCATTGAATCTCTCATTTTATGGTGTACTTGCATAGGCACAAACTAGGTCAATCTGAGGGCCTCCATTACAAACCCTTGCACTCCATGAATAGAGAGCTATGAGTCGTCATTCGAGATCTCATTCTTGAGCAATCTTGGATATAATGACTCATAAAAGTGTGACACATTTTTGACGCTCACCGTGGGGCATGATACTCTTGATTTTCCTTCATTTTATTCAAAATTTCAAATTTTCTAATCTTTCAATGGTTATTTTATTAAAGTTTTTTCAAGCCTAACCCTTGTGCAGGATGAGTTGAAGACAAAACCTAGGTTTTTTTGAAAGATTTGATCATATCTCCCAAACGGCTTGGAGTTTTGGTCTTAATTTATTTTTGCAGGTTGGCATTGGGTCAAAGGTGTCTCAGTTTGAAAATCAGATTTTTCAAATCATTTTGCCGTGATTTATAAAATTTTAATGATTTTTCATGAAAATTCTTTTCTAGTCGCAAATTAGCAAATTTTTTGGAAAAATTTACATTTCTGGAAAGCTCTTGGAATTCTATAGGGGTATGTTCTCTATGCTTTTTGTTTTGATGACAAATAATGGCTTAAAAATCTGATCTTTAAAAATTGGTCTGTTTTGATAAATAGGGTCCCTAGAGCACAAATCAGAAAATATTGCTAAAAAATTTAGTTTTTTAGAAAGCTCTCTATTTTTTAATAGGGGTCTCTTTTCTGCATTTAGGGTTTGGGATTTGAATTCATGTCATATAGGTCCAATCTTGTTGACTAGGTCAAAAATCAAAATTTAAAAAAAGACATTTAATGATTAGCTTGCACTTATTTTTCACATGGTTCAATGCATGATGTGAGTTGTCATTTAGATTATTTGCTGGTTATTATTTCTGCTAATAATTTATTTTTAGATCTAACCCTAGGGTTTGCATAAGTTGAATATACATTGTATATCTTGTTTGCTTGTTTGTTTATCTTGCTTGTTGGAGAGTTCGTGGCTTGCTTTCGCGGAAAAACTCAACAAAAGAAACAATAAAGTAAAATCTACTAAGCGCGTTGCTTTGGACTTGAGTTATTTTGTTGCATCTCTATAACATTTGGATTTTAGAAATAAAAATGAACCTCTCATGTGTTTAGCTTAAGTGTTTCTTGCTTTCATAGATCACATTTCTAATTTTTGCTCTAAAGAAATAAACCTAGATTTGCTTTCTTGCATATATGTTTCACATAGTAATTAGGACCTATGAACACTATTTGTGGTGATCTTGAGAGAGTGGGCTTTGTTCACTTATTTTACATGCGAAGCTCTTCTTGACGATAGATCCCCTTGTAGGTAGGGAAGGATTTGTTATTATCTCACTTGGTTTGGTCTTCAACTTCTAACAGTACTTTCTCTCTTGAGATTGATGGTCATTGTTGTTGATTTACAAACCTTGGGTGAGGTGATTTCAAATTAGTGGGTCAATTAATCTTGTTTGCTATGTTTGGGTGAGGTGAAGAGGCTAGAGGATTATGCTCTTTTCCCTTTTGGGAGAATCATAAACTTGGAACCCTTGAATCCAAACTAAGTCCCCATGTGGTTCATATTGTGAGTCTTCCTTGTTAGAAAGGGTTAAGCATAGTGGACACTCCCTTTATTGGGTAAATCACGTGGACAGAATCTCAAGCGGTAATAGCCATTTTCTCCATGGTAGCAACAACCGCTATATAAATGTCCTTGTGGAAGAAATCTCAACGGATGTGGTTTCTTGTTGGGTTGCCAGATCTCCTCAGCAGCTCTTGATTGATTAAATTCTCAGACTGTGTCAAAACCTTAGTGCGTCGAGATTGGATTTAACCCACTTGAGATTGAAAAAGTTGTAGATTCAAACCATTACTAAGAACCATAGTGCAACCAACTTTTTTATTCTCTAGGACTATGTGCGTGATTAGAAAATATTTTGAGAACATACACAAGTAGAATTTTTAGGGAGTAGAAATACTGCGTCACTATTCTTGATCATGCGCAAGGTTTCTTTGTCCCTTGCTCATTGTTTGAAGACATTTTTTAACTCCCTGATTGCTATCTTGCGTCCCTGATTCATGAGAAAAAATATGTTAATGCATCTAGTTGGTCAATTAAAATGAACAAATCTGAGTTCCTGAGTGATAAAAAACTTCAATAGATCTCCCCAAAAGTGCTATTACATGTTGCTCAACATCCAAATGAACATAAATGGTATCAAGTTGCACAAAATGACTCTTGGTCTTCTTTCTTCCACATCTCCCATGTCTTCCTATTCTCCCATTTCCATCCTTTCTCTTCTTCCTTCACGCTTCTTCCTCTTATTCCTAAGCTCTTCACATATTCTTATTTATTTTCCTCTTATTATCTAGTCTACCTTCTTCTATTCATCTCTTCCATCACTCCCATGCTTGATTCCTCCTCTTCCAGAACCATGAATTTCAACTATCTTGTTATGGAACCTCTCTTGAGAATAGATGATCTCGAACTCATTGCTCAATTTGAAGAGTGGTATTCCTCCAAAAATCACATGGGTGATAAATTTAGGACTAGGATCATACTCATGATCTTGTCACAACCTCCTTCTTCCAAACATCTTTCATCTTCTGAGTCTTCTCATCTTTCCTCATCATCCAAGCCTTCTCCCTCCACTAGGTCTTCACTTTCCTCTTCTCCACGATCTTGTTCTTCTTCTACTTCTCCCAAGAGTCATACTTCTCTTTTCAAGACATACCATAATGAGCAACATGACAATCCTTGTGATACCTCTTCCGCAAAGAGTGACACACCCATTTTTTATGACTATGATGATGGACAATATAGTGATACCTATGACACCTCTATTCCTAAAAATCCTCCTAGTCATGTGCTCATTCTTACTGATAATAGGTGTTCACATTGGATAGATTGTGATGGTGATCCATATGATTCTAATTTTGAAAGAGACTTTGATGATTTTTGTGAGCAATACCTAGATGATACATATACTTCTATTGAGGAAGAGAAAGCTCACTGCGCTGATTATAAACATAAATACTATAAGAGTCGATCCTCTAAGGATTCTCATGGTGAAAATAAAGATTGCACTCTCAAGCAAGATCATGTTAATGACGAACCGCTGCTTTGTGATGATTCCCTTCCATCCTCTACTTCCTCCAATACCCATACATCTCCTAAAGTTTCCAAGATTTCCAAATCTTTCACAAATCCTTCATCCAACAAAGGTCCTAATGATTTTCATGTGATTTCCTATAGTTGTCCTCAAGGGATACCTCTTAAAGAAACTCATGCTAACCTTCACTTGGTTGCAAATACTTTCAATAATGCTAAACCTAAAGAGCCTAAGCTTTTATATGCTATAATGCCTACTTTAGCTAATCCTTCATCATCTCTTCCCAAGTCTCCCATACAATTCCAACATGCTTCCTTATTCTTAGAAGTGGCTCCATGTCAAGGGGACTCTAAAAATGATAAAGAAAATAACATATAGAAAGATCGAGATCAAGAAACCTTCATGTCATCCAATCCTTTGCATGATGTCTCTTATCTATTTCATGGTTCTTTTTATCCCGCACACCCTTTCTCATTCACTCCACCATGTCTTAAGTCTTCTCCTGAGCAAAATCCAGTCACTACTTACACCGTTGAGCTTATTGACAATCAAAATAACCTTACCCCACTTACACTTTCCAAAGATGATACTTACATTAAGGTTATTAAAAATGGTGTTGTTACTTCCAATATTAAGCCTATTAAAAATCAAGAGGAACATTATGCGCTTATGCTATCCAAAGATCCTTGTCAAGATCAAAGTCTTCCATCTTCTTGTTCT
>MU227752.1:427449-440659 GCA_018584345.1 Thuja plicata
TGTCATCATTTACCTTTTGCACAATATGAACTAACTGTTCAAGAATAGGAGCTTGAGGATTTTCATCTTCCATGTCAAAAGCTTTTACAAATATATCTTTGATGTCATGTAACACCTGCTTTTGCTTCTGCTCTCTTTTCATATCTTCCTGCCTTTCCTTGCTCTTGAGTAATTCTTGAAGATTCTCAATCTATTCATAAGATAAAACATTGGGATCCCATGATGGAATCACAATCACTTCATCTAATGTGACATCGACAATTAGAGACTTCTTCTTCATAACTTTCCTCCTATTAAATTCAGGTGAGCTACTGCTCGGCTTCATTTCTAAAATTCCTTTTCATGTATCAGTAGTAGTCACCATTGCATCTTTCAATTCAGTCAAAATTGCATGTTGATCAGGCATACCTCCTGTTTTAGGTCCAATGGGAGTGGATGATGCAGAGTGTGGTAAATCAACCAACACTTGCACTGCCTCTTATTCTTTAGGCTCATTGTTAGTATCCATCTCCTCTCCACTATCTAAAACTATTTTCACAACCTATAAAATAGGTGAATTTTGTATATTTACCTATTGTTCATCTTTCTTCTCCTTCTCTTCTTCCTTTTGTTCAACTCTATCTTCAGGTTTCTCTATAATCTTCTCTCCTTCAACCTCTGTAGCCTTAATAGGTGATTCTCTGCTTGTATCTCTTAGCTCATCTTGACCCTCGGCATCCAAATTACTAGAGTCATCAATTGTGATGTCAATTGGACTGTCTACTGTCAGATCAACAGTGTTTACTGTATCTGTTTGTTCTTTCGGTTCTGCTTCAGTCTTGTCAGGCTCAGTAGCAATTTGATCTTTTGTTTTTTGTGGTGAAGGGGTGGTTTCCACTTCTTTATCCTTCTGGCCAGATGTCCCTTCATTAGTTTTCTCCTTTTGTGGAGCTATCAATCTAAAGATTTCCTTCTATATCCTTGTACTCTGCAGTACTATACTTTCAACATCATTTTTCAAAACAACATATCCTCTGAGTTTAGGTTGAAATTTATGCTTGTATTCCTCAATAAATTTAGCTCTTTGTTTCTTAGTCAGCTCAGGGATAACCTTAGCTAATGTACCTTCTCTAATATGTCTCTCAGTAGTAAGTGCAAATTCCCATTTGCTAGATAGAAACTCATATAATTCACTTGACACATTGTTTCCTATTTGTACAAGAGTTAACTTGAAACTGCTCATCATATCTAGTAGAGCTTCCTAAACTTTATGCTTATCTTCTACCTTCAATTTCTCATACTTGATAAACTTAAAGCCAGATAACCCTACAGAATTCCTCAAATTCTCACATACCTCATTAATATCAGTGGGTCTTTTGAATGATGTTGTTGGTATGTTGCTGGGTTCATCAGTTTCAGTCTTTTCTTCATCACTTTCTGGATCCAAATGCAGTTTCCTTCTTGGTCTCTTTACTTGTAGGCTCGGCACAACCTTTGTTGCAAGTTTAGTCTTTGATCCAGAACTACTCTCTCCAACCTTCTTTGCATATACTTTTGTTTACACTACTGGAGATATGGCAGTAGATGCCCTTGTCCTTGGACGATTGGCAATGGGAGGGGTAACTTTAGGTTTTGCTTGGCTCAGCTTAGTTACCTTGGCTACTGCTGGTTTCTTTCCTTTTGCTTTAACAAAAATCTCTTCTTCTTCTCCAGTAAATATGCCTGGGGGTGCATCCTCTGGCTCCTCATCACTCGACAATCCAACCATTTTCTTCAGATTCTTCACAATCTTTTTCCTCTTTCTCTCCATGGTTCCTACCTTTAGATTCATAGATATCTTTGCCTTAGCTTCATCATAATTTCCAAATCTCTTTGCTTTTGTATCAATCTCCTCTGCTAGAAGTGATGTGATAACTGCTGATGTTTCATCAATGTTAACTTCATTGGGAAATGGCTCCAGCCATGATACCCTAGGTGTCACAGCCTAAATATATGTGTAATTTGTGTCGACTAGAAAACATATCTCCTCATAGTGCTTTTCCACAAGTGAACTAGGAATTCTAGATCTCAACCTCATTCTCTTTTTGAATTCCACAAATTAGTTTCCCATAATACTATTGAAATTATTTCCTATTTGTTGAATACATTCACTAATCTGCATAGTAATAGGTCTATCCTTCTTCCAAACAATATTTCCCAGTGTAGGAAATGACTTCTGTACATAGAAGAATATGCAAACTAGTAAAGAACCAAACTTACATGATGAGCTCTTAGCTTTTCTGATCGATAGTAGGTTCTCAGCTAGTTGTGTCAATTACAGCTCAGCAAGGTCATAGATGTGATTCTTCTTAACTATCTTCCATGCTTGGTCCACAGCTGCGCAGGGAACACTATCCCGTCGGCTCGACTGATAGAACTTATGTGCAATCACTCTCACTCCAAAGTCAAGTTCTAAATCTTCAATTGTAGAGATAGTCATACCTTTGTTATTCCAGACAGCTCCTGTGTTAGCTACTATTTCTTCTTTACTTTGATCTCTCATCGTTCATTTTTCGCTGATAACAGGATATCCAGTTACTCAATGAATAATGTCTTTAGTGATCCTAACTGGTCCATTGTCTAGCCACATATGCATATTATGAACTCATCTTAGAACAACCTTAATCCATTCATCTTTGAAGTCTGGCAAAAAATCTAGGGCACGAGTTAACCCTTTGTCAGCTAAATGCTTGAATTCATCCTTCAGAACTCCATTATCGCACAACTTGTTGTAGGATTTCCTCAAATCACTACCACCTACTTCACCGATCTTAACCATGTAACAAGATCTAACATCGTGTATCATAAGTACCTTTGGTGGAATAGATGAGAGGGCTCCATTCAGATCACCTAAAATTGCGCTTTCAAGAACGACTTGAAAGTTAGGAGGTGCACATGCATCACTTCTCACTAGCTTAATTTTCTTCAGCTCCTCCTCCATACCTTTGACTGGTGCGGAAGAACTTGTAGCCATAATCTATGAAATTAGGGTTCAAAAATGAAGAACAGGGTACCTCGGCAAGTAGCACTTTGCACTATTCACTTTAGGGTTGTCGACGACACGCTGGCGAGATCTTCGATACAAACTTCGCTAAGATCAATTCTACAACTTCTTCAATCGCTCTGTGAATACTAAAAATCACAAGGTAGAAATGAAGAATAAATTGTTCGTTCTTATATAGACTTGAAAGGTCAAGGTAGGTAAGCAATAAATGTTTTGCCTGTTAGGTTAGTGCAAACCAACTCTCATCGGCTGACTAACGCAACTTGCATACCACTCGGCTTACCATACTCGGCCATCACAAAACTTACTCGGCCAACCAACTCGGCACCTATAGTGCAATTAACTCTTCTCGACATTTTTTTTCACAAACATGTCCTGGTGCATCTCAACATATGCAAATATGGACTTTAGCATATTTACATATTAGGAACTGATGTAAGATTTGAAATTTAAATGCAGTTCCTTACATACCTCTATTGCTCAGTTTGAGATGGTGTGATCACTTGATCCATTGGATTGGGTGACCTCGACCTCAGTAGTTTCACTGCTGCTTGGCTCTGTTTTCCTTACCCATGTCCGGTTCATCTGTGCTCTTATTTCCTCAATAGTAGGAGCAGGTACTCTTGTCCTACACTCTCTCTTAGTGTGACCAATCTTCAAACAACTAAAGCAAACTAGGCTTCCATTCATCCAACTCTTAAATTTTCCTCTAAAATGTGTTTTTAAGCAATCTTCAGGTGCATGTCCATATTCTTCACAGTAATGACAACTTTACCTTGTGTTCTAATCCCAATTGTAAGTGTCGCCTTTCCTAGGTGCTTTTGTTTGTTTCTTAGATGTCCATTGCGGTTTAGCATTGGATCTACAATCTTGTGCTTTATGACCATATTTCTGACACTTGTAACAATAGCCATTGAATCTTGGTTTGGGAGGTGCATCATTTGCTTCAGCCCAACATTCATGTGCTTTATGTCCAAACTTCTTGAAGTTAAAACATTAACCATTGAACTTAGGTTTAGGATTGGACTTACCTTTCTTGCTTCGGCAAATGTTTGTTGTATGACCTAGTTTTCCACAGTGGTGGCAAATAGGTTTGTTGTTCTTTGTCTTTGCATTCCTCCTTTCACCATTCTTAGATGATTCCCCTTTCTTAGTAGATGTCTTTGGTTCAATGTGACCTAATACAGAAGAATCATTTGGTCTTCTTGATGCTTCCATTAGATTCTCAAAGTGAGTCAAAGCTTCATTAGGTTTATTCAACCTTTCATTCAGTTCCTTCTTAGATCTCAAATCATCTTTCAATTGATTGTTCTCAGATCTTAGATTCATCATTTCCATATCTTTCCTACTAATCTCCTGATTTGCAAGTAGTAGTTGATTTGCCATGTCAACCTGATTAATTATCATCATTTGCACATCATGTGTCCTTTCATCAAGTTTGACAGTTATCACTCTTTTATCTTCTTCTGCCATTGCTTTGTCATCTTCAACTTTCTTCTTTTGTTCCACTACTTCACATAGTCTTACTGTCTGCATTTCTTGTTCTCTTTTCAAGTTCCTGACTTCTTCACACACTACATTGTTCTTTTCCAGTAGATCTGCAATTGTTGCATCACTCTCCGTAGAATCTCCATTCTGAAATAGATTTGTAGTGTCATCTTCCTGATAATGAGTATCATTCATTTGTTTGGCCAAATCTCTCCTAGTTGTCAATGATTTCTTCAATTCCTATCTTGCTATCTCAAGTTGATGTAATGCTAGCTGAATCTCAATCTTCTGATTCTCAATGACTTTACCCAACTTGTAAACCTCCATCTCAAGATCTATACTCACAAGCTGATTAAAAGCTTTTATAGGAGAACTGTGCTCTGATACCAATTGTTGGAAGTACAATATTGGGAAAGCAAGATACTGAGAGGGGGGGGGGGGGGGGGAANGGGGGGTGAATCAGATCTTAAAACTTAATCACTTAAAACAAATTGATCCACATTCATACATATATGAATTTAACCTAACATCAGATATCATCCACAACATGAAATGTATAACCCATAACACATAATTTTGGTAACCCAAAAACCCAAATAGGTAAAACTGGGGTGGGGATGACACCCACAAAATCTTCACTACTGCAACAATAAAGTGTGCCTATTAGGGCTACAAGAGTTTGATTACAAAATGCAATCTACCTGGTTAAAGGTTTGTTCAGTTAAGAACTAAAGATCATTACAATCTACCTTGTGAAAGGATTTCAACTTACAGTAAAGTAAGTACTCGGCTAAGAGATTTAGAGTAGGTCTGTTAGAACCACTATGTTAAGAGATTTCACCTGATACACCTATTAGAATGTTTCAAGTAGTGATCCTTCGTTATGCACTCAGATGCTGATGATAGATCTTCTCTTTCCAATACCTTCTGTGATCTTACAATCTGATATGTCTTTACTTTGCTATTCACTGCTCTGTCATTCTGCTTGATCTAGGCTTCTTCTCAAAATAACTCATTGTTCGTCTCTCATGAACACATAACCCTTCACTCTCTGTATATCTCACTCTTCTTAATAATAGGGTTAGAAGCAATCTTATATGTCTTTACGGATCTGTAGGCGAGACCTAGATCAACGATCAAGATCTAATATTTATGCCTCCAATGCATTCCAATTTTCTGATTGGCTCCATGCCATGCATAGGATAAAACAATTAAATGCATAAATAACTCCATAGATAAATATTCAATGCGTACATATGTCAGCCCAAAGCTCATACAAGCTGGCCTAAACATTTTACCTCAAAGTTTGAATCAATCCTGACATGTATGCAAAAATTGTTCTGCTCGACACTTAACATCTCTGTCACTCGACACTTAAGTATTCTACTCGGCTCGACATGATGTAACTCAACAACCTGTATTTCCGCTCGGCAATGTTGCTCAACCTTGAATAGTTTTAGCTCAGCCATAGTGATAACCAACTAAAACTGCCTAAGTAAATGACTAAGTGTAGGTCACTAATCATCATCAAAACTTAGGGATTAACATATATATATAAAAGAGAAAATCATTTTTTCTAATTATTTATTAACGATAGATTTTATTCCCAAATTCCTTCCTCCAACAATTAAATAAATATTTATATATAGACCTTCCTACCACTCTTGTGTCAAATAATATTTATGAACATGTAACATTGCTCTCCCAATACATCTTATCACCACAATGATTTATAGATTCCTACTCTAAAAAATCACCAAATTCTTCAATTTATTTTTCTATTAATATCTATATTTATTCATTTGTATATTTCCTAATAGATTGTATTTAATAAGCATATTTATATTGTCATTTTGGATAATTATATTGATCTAATAAAAATTTGTTTCCCGCAATAACTCACTCATTTTATTTATTTATTATTTTTTGGTCGGTAATATCATTGATTTTTATTAATAAATTAGGAAAAATCCTGGCTCGGGCCATGGGTGGTTACAACTAGGTAACCCATCTCCCCAAATAAAAAACCTCAAAGAAAACCCATTAACAGGTCTCATTTCAAATCTTCTAAGAAAGAGATGACAATCTCAATTTCCCACTCACCTCTTACTTGCTTTGAGATCGCAATACCATGTCAAAAGAGTCATTCTTCGCTTTCTTATCTCTTTTCTTTTTAATTACTTGTCATCCCTCTTCCACCTTGGCAACCTCGCTTTATCAATCCATCAACCCATCTTGGGAGTTTCTTACCTCTTCAAATAAACATCCAGCTTGTAAGACTGAAATTCCTTCATCTCGACTTTGCCCACCTTCTCATGGGATCCCACAAGCCTTTTTTCTCTCTTTGCATTCTGGCATAACAACATCAGTTTTTTGCATCAACTCCACACTACCCCCAGTATTAACAATATTAACATTGTTTATTACTAGGGAAACACTTTGATTTAAATTGTTAGATTCTTGTTGTAGCCTTTCCCCCATCACAACCCGAGAATAACTCTATTGTTTCTCATGCTTCTCCACTTGCTTCCCATCAATCTTCTCCATCGTGTAATGACTGGTAGAGACATCCTTCCACTAGGTATTTATTCTTTGCGCTTTTGGTTTGGTACATTGATCAACTAGATGACCTGTTTGAAAATACCTTCTACATCTGAAAGGAAATCCTTCATAATGCAAAGGCTATTGCCAATAACTATTTAAAGTTTTTTTATTTTTATTTCTTCTCGGAAACCCTTAGATGTGTCCATTTCTACCAAAATATGGGAAACAGTAGAATGCAAAAGATTTGAGTATTCATCATCCACCAAAATAAAATCACCCAACGAATTTCCAATAGCCTCAAGACAAGAGTCAAACCAAAAGTGAAGAGGAAGATTACGAAGTCTTACCCAAATCAGAGCTTTATCAACAACTTTAGAAACAAGAGAAAAAGATGGGTGCCAAGGTTTCAACATCAGAGGAAACTTGTTCTCCCAACACTAGTGGTAGTCACATAGGATTTTTTTCCTGTCTTAAGCCTTTTCAAACACCACAATAAAGAAACCCCCGGCCACCGAGTAGATTTGAACATACCCATCTAGTATGTGTTCCCAAAAAATAGTAATCCATTTATGGAGATCATTTAGGCTTGGCCACATTCCTCTAAACTGTCCAATCAACCCAAGCTCTGAGAAACTTTGACATGTGAGCCATCTCTATTTCCACCTCTTCTTCTAAATTCACAATGACAAATTTCATTGCAGTAATCTCCCCTTTTCCACACAACCCCTCACCCTGATTGCGATTTTCCTTATTGTATTTTCGAGAGGAGGTATTATATTCAAAACCTAGAGCAACACCCTATGCTCCAAAACTCTTGGCTGGGTCCTTGCTCACAACGAGATGAGCATCACCTCGTGCCCTAGCAGAGGAAGCCACCGCCCCAACTACAACCCCTACATTCGCCTAATCATCCTTCAACATCGACACACTTTCCAACACTTGTTCCGGTCCATTCTAACTAGCATCGAAGTCTTTTGTTTGTCCATTCTCTTTCGACGATGTTTACCCCTATTCCCACCTGCAAAAAGACACCTTCCCCCTGCATACATTCGGCCTTTGGCCCTACACAGAGGTGCCAACCACAGAGTTTGGAAGCCCTAGCACTGTCAATGTTGCCTTCAACGACTCCATTTTTAATATTATAACTCATTTATTTTATTATTTCTTAATAAAACTTATATGTACTTTATTATTTTTTATAAAATTGAAAACCTTTTTTTTTTATGGAGGATTTTTCATCCACAAAGTCATTTTAGCTAATTGATATGAGAGCACGAGCCTTAAGCTAAACCTCTCCAGCTTAAAGCTAAGGACTAAGGGGTATCCATTCTGCCAAATTCGTTGGGGCACAATATCGACCTTATCATTTAAGGTATGGGAGCCTTGCAATTAACAAGACTTGATCCCCAATAGATTTTTTAAGAACCTTTCAATTTCACAAACAAACCAAAGATCTTTTGACAAAAACTGAATTCATCGAAAAGATGCATATATCTCCTAAGATAAATATAACCTACCTACGACACATTTATACCTTAGGAGGTGAGTATGTAAAATTTTATATAGATATATATAAAATTTAATTAAGTCCAAACCAATTGGAAATTTCCCCCACATAACGTAAAACTTAATTACCAACTTAATTTTGAGAAATATACAATTATTAGCTTGTCTACAATGTTGAAGACCTCAGTTCCCTCGGTGTTTCACAGGTTACAACTTTGTTCTTCGATGAATGAGATAACCAGCGAAATGAAGAGAGCCAACACGGGGGAGCCCAAGCAAGAGGGCAATGAAATCTCCTCTGACATTCAACAATCTTCTCCCATTGTATTTATCATCTTCCCTCTCGATAGATGTTGCAGCATATTTTTTTTTCTCTCTGTCTTGGTTTTAGTTAACCTTTAATGTTGTTTACGCAGCTTCCAGACGGATTGCAACAACCCAGTCTCAATTGCAGTAGCTTTAACGACGGAGACATAAAACTGTAAGTTTCCTCGTTTCTCTAAATTCCTTTTTACTTTGGCCTATGAATTAGAAGATTTAGCTCAATCCCAAACAGTAGATTTATTTATTTTTAAATAAAGGGCTTGAAATTGCTTAAACCCTAGCGCCTTTCGTCCTTCCTCGCTGACCAAACCTAGAAAATAATGAATTCGGGGGGGGGGGGCGGGGGTAGTATGTGGTTGCCTCAGTACATACCTTCTGTCGTGATTTTTCTAGCTTGAATTCAAATGTTTGTTGTTGAGTAAAATGTTGAGCATGGCTACGAGCTTGATATCCAGGGTTTGCAAAATTTTAACAATATGTATGATGCAATGTGGAAAAGGGCCTTTCTTTCCGGCTAGGTCATGACCTAAAAATTGCCATTCAAGTTTTGTATACATGTTTGGACGCATTATACCTGTTTGAATCGTCTGATGCAGCATTGAGAACACACTCTTAGTTTCCACCTTTAGAGTGCGGCCACATCATCATCTTACTTTGACTGTCATATTCTCCGAATGGACAAGAAAGGAAAAGAGCTGAAGTCATTACACTCTTAAGAAATTTTATTGAATACTTGTTCCTTGCCTTTGCAACAAAGGACTTATTGTCTGCAATTTATTTGTGACGGCTTATCTTGAGGATAGAAATTTCACAATCTCGTCTATTAACAAAACCTGAAACATATTTGTTCAGTTTTGTAGTGAAGTGTGCTGCTCAGTGTGCTTTATTTTTTTTTTTGTTTTCTGGAATGTATTTGGAATGACAAATAGAGTGCAGATAAAAGAAATACTTGCGGCAAACTTATAATTCAGAATTTCAACAAAACTCAGAATTTCACTTAGCTGATAATTTCAGATTTTATTTCTCATTTGATTAGACAAAATTTCTCAAAACTATGAGCAACCCAGAACATTAAATGACATTAGCTATGTATTTTCGAAGTGCCCAGAAAATGCAGGAATAGAATTGACGGATCTGGTGGAGAAACTACAAGCTTGAGTGTCAAAAATGTACACCAGTCTTCAAATACATCACCAATAACCACACAGGGAATATAAATGGAAATAGGCTATAATTTTAATATTCAATATTTTCCAACCATGATGATTAAGTGACAACTATTTTCACAATGCCTCATTAAATATAAGAATGGTAAAGTGAGCTTATGATGGAAAAATATGTTTAGGAGTCTCAAATAAACTGCTACTCAGCCTACAAGTGATTACAAACAGAAATACTTCAAAATAAATTATGTGCAAACTGTTTGACAAAATACCTTGTAAACTGTGGAATTGGAAAAAGAAATTGTTTAGAAATTTGGTCCAGCATATTACATTCTACCACTTCATTTTCTTGAAGAGTGTACAGAGTAGCTTTTAGTATTTTCCTAACAATACCTATGTTTACAAAACTCATCAAATTTTTTAGAACAATATTCTCTTCAATATTCACTATATGCAACGGCTTCCAAATGTGAGTTTGGGATGATTGAGATACTTTATTGGGGGCATGTGATTGGAGCTGACAGTGTAAAAGTACACCAGGAGAAAATACAAGCAATTTTGGACCGGCCACCACCAAAGAATATATCAGAGTTGAGATGCTTCTTGGGATTGTGTTGCTACTACAAGAGATTTGTGCGAGGCTTCTCACAATTGGCATCACCTTTGATCTTACTAAGAAGGGTGCATTTCATTGGTTTGATGAGGCATAGGTGACATTTGATAAACTCATGGTCATGAGCTCATGTCTAGTGTTGGCATTACCTTACTTCACACGACCATTTGTTGTAGAGTGTGATGCATTGAGACAGTGAATTGGTGCAATCTTGATGCAGAACAGACACCCCATTGCATTCAAGAGCAGGAAACTAGGGGAGCGAGAAAGGTTGTACTCTACTTATGACAAGGAGATGCTAGCTATCATGCATGCACTAGCCAAATTCAGATAGTTGTCAGGTCTGATCACAACAATTTGAAATATTTCCTAGAGCAAAAGGATCTCAATGAATGACAACAAACGTGGGTAAGTAAAATTCAAGCATATGACTTTGATATGGAGCATGTTAAGGGAATTTTTTTTTTGTTGTTGATGCGCTTTCCAAGAAACCTACCGTTTGCTCTCTCACTGAGATTTCAACTAATTGGAAATCTCAATTGTTGATGGAATACACCAAAAACATTTTTGCTTGTGATTTGATTGATAGACGAGTACATGATGACAAGTATTATGTAGTTGGTGGTGTTATTTATTATAAGAACAAAATCTGTCCTGTACCAGGATCTCAGTTTAAGGTCAAGATTATGAGGGCGATGCATGATACCCCTCTAGCAGGACATCTAGGTTTCTTCAAAACGTACCGTTTGATGCGAGAGGGATTCTCCTGGAAGGGTTTAAAGGATGATGTATTGCAGCATGTCAGAGAGTGTTTAGCTTGTTTGTAGAACAAGTCAGAACATACCTTTCTAGAAGGCCTACTTCAGCCATTGCCTATACCTGAATAAAAGTGGGAAGGAATATTCATGGACTTCATTGCAGGACTTCCACGAGTTCAGGGAAGAGATTGCGTATATGTAGGTTTTGACCGACTGACTAAATATGCATATTTCTTCGCTATCCCTACATATTTTTCAGCTCCTCAAGTTGCAGATTTGTTTTTCAGAGAGATGTTTAGGTTGCATGGGCTCCTCAAGACTATTGTTAGTGATTGAGACAACTGATTCCTTAGTATGTTTTGGCAAGAGTTATTTCGTTTGGTAGGTACAAAGTTGACACCAAGTACTAGCTACCACCCTCAAATGGATGGATAGACATAAATTGTAAATAAATGGATTGACTGCTATCTTTGAAATTATGTTTCAGGACAGCAGCGTGCTTGGATTAGATGGATTCACTTAGGTGAGTATTTTTACAATACCACCTTTCATATGTCGATTGGCATGATTTCATTCAGGGCCTTATGATGCTCTATCATTTGTGGATTTGGCATTTGATGATAGTAAGGTCCCTCAAGCGAAGGAAACGATGCAGAACTGTTAGGATATCCTCAAGACATTGAAGGATAACCTTCAGCATGCTCAGAATCAACAAAAAGCTTAGTTACCGATGCGGGCTCCAAACTGCGGGATGCTGAAGCGGGTGCCTGCGGATGCGGGTTCTGGAGCAGATGCTCTCTGGGTGCCACCTGGAAGCGCATCCCAGGCGTCCGGATGCATCTGGATGCGCTTCCGGGCGGCATCCACAGAGCATCTGTGCGCATCAGCGGGAGACTGCCCAGAAAAAACAATAAAAAAATGTTTTTTTAATCATTTTTACATGTTCTTTCACTTACTGTGACTCGTTTCTAGAACCATGGAAGGAAGTTGAAACCCACGGGTATGGAGGAACCTCGTTTATAGAAGACGAATCTGCTTCAAGCCTTGATCACGCCGTGAACAATGAAGGGAAATTTTGGAGTTTTGGAATCCACTGCGGGACACCTGACGACTGCGGGACACCTAAGGCTAAAACGAACTCGTGAGTGATCAAGCGCAAAATCCCGCAGAGAAGGAAGGATTGAAAAGAAACAATCCATAGCAACTTGTCATGAGCGCCTAGAAACGTACAATAAACAGAAATCTATTGTGAAGGTCGGAGAACGTGTCCACCGCATTGCAACAATGGTCAAGGAGGCATTTGCATGATACGATGCCCAAAACACTAAGCTAGGCACATAATATGATGAATGAAGGAATTTTCAGGATTGAAATCCGCCAGAGGAGGTTTGTTCGCGCATAATATAATGTTTTTAATGTTTTTTTTATTTTTTTCCCACTTAAAACAATGGGCATTAAATATTTAATAATTTATTAAATTAAATTTTTTTTTTAATTTTTTAATTTGTATAATTTATTAAATTTATTGTATAGTTTATTAAATTATTTGCAAATTTGCAATAATAATATATGATTATTTATTTTAATTTCATTTAGTATTACATAAGTGTATATAGTATTTATTAATAATTATATGTTGTGAATAATAATATACGATTATTTATTTTAATTTCATTTAGTATTATTATTAGTGTATATATTATTATATGTTGTGAAGTATTATATTAATCAATGAAAAACAATATATTATATATTATAATTTAAGTGTATAAATAATATATATATATATATA
>MU227752.1:457161-488735 GCA_018584345.1 Thuja plicata
CAGGTCGAGTAGAGTCAGTGAAAACTCAGAATTGCCTAGTACAATAGGACTTTGATGATTTAGAAGAATGACAAATGCAACAAAATTGGTTAGGGTTGCAAGATGCCAATTTTGGGGTGTTACATTTGCAACCTCTTGAACAAATCCACCATTTTTAGACAAAAAATTGCAATTTTTTAAGGTTTCAACAGCCGGCTAGGGTTTCTTTCAAAACTCTCTTTTTCTGTACCGGATCCAAAATCTTCGTGCAGATTCTTGGTGGATTTTTCGCGATCTCAACTGGGTCGCTTTCAGATTTTTCTGGGTGCATCGATTTTCGAGCCTAGAAATTTGTGCCAGCAGATTTGAATTTCAACTTCAGATTCTTTTTGGGTTTTTTGCAAGGATTTCTGTGTTGTCTTCGGATTTTTCTGGGTTTGCCAAATTTTTTTCTTCGAAATCCGTACTAGTTGTACTTCATCATTTTTTGAAGTTTGTACATGATTCAGCCTCTATTTTTCTGCATTGGGATTCGTGTTTTGGATTCCGTGTTCACGCCTTTTCTATTTTTGTACATTGGGAAGCGTGCAAGATGGCGTCATTGACCAACTTGATGTTGGAAGGCAATTAAAGATTCAACGACCGCAATTATAACACTTGGAAACGGTGCATGCTGACAATCTTTGAGTATCGCCACCTTGATGAGCTTGTTTTGGGCACAGAGACTCGTCCGACCACAGTCCAAGCAGACCAGGACAAGTTTGATGATGAGAATCGAGAAGCTGTTATGCTTCTCAAGCTCTTTGTCACAGATGATCTGTTGCCTCAGATTCATTCTGGCAAGTCTGTAACAGACATTTGGAAGCATTTGAAGGAGTTGCATGAGACATCCGACAAGAGTCACGCGTTCTTTCTAAAGAACCAGTTGTTCTCCATCATGAAGGATGAACGCATGTCCTTACAGGAGCATCTCACAAAGATTAAGGACGTTCGCGATCAACTTGAAGCTATTGGTTGGAAGATGGAGGAAGAAGATATGGTAGTCATTACTCTGAAAAGTCTACCTAAATCTTATGAGCACTTTATAGACTCTCAACATTACTTACACTAATGTTGATATAAAATATCCTGAGTTGTGCACCAAACTTTTGCAGCAGGATCGTTGGAAACAACAGTTTGGTAGCAGTGCCACCTTGTCCTCCTCAGAGCAAGCCTTTGCAGCCAAATCCTTTCACAAGGATAAAGGCCAATCTCAACCATCTGTCTTTTCAACAGAAGGGCTCCAGTCAGTCTTAGGATGGTTCAAAGAAGAAGAAGGTTGAGTGTAACTATTGTCATAAATATGGCCATTTGCTCAAAGATTGTCGCCATCTATTGGCTTCTGACCAGTAGATGCAGGGAGGGTCTCAGCCTAAAGCCAATGTTGCTGAGCACACAGTGCATAAACAGTCTGCCTTTTACGCTTTCATGGCTAAAAGACCTACAGACCATGTCAAATCTTCTGCTTGGTTCATTGATTCTGGTGCTTCTTTGCATTTCACTCACACGCGTGACTGGTTTATGAAATTTTCTCCCTTTACTGATTCAATTATATTTGGAGGTGAAGAGTATACAGTTGTCGGCAAGGGAACGTTCAGATTCAGTCTGGTGGGAGGAGTCTCATATTCGTCAATGTATACTACGTTCCTGGCATGGAACTTAATCTTCTCTCAGTGAGTTAGATTATGTGACATTCTCGTCAGCTTGATGTAGTATTCAGTGCACACAAGTGCTGGATTGTTGATCGTGCGACACACACTACTGTAGCTGTTGGCATTGAGGATCATGGTCTATACAGACTTGTTGATACAGGTGATTCTCTTGAGCACGCCTTCTCAACAAAATCAACCTCTATCAGCAGTCTCTGACATCAGCGGTATGGTCACCTGAACATTCATTATCTTGCTCAGCTTGTTCGGGATGATTTAGTACTTGGTCTACCTGAAATTTAAACTCAGAATCAACGAGTTTGTGGAGCTTGTCAGGCTAGGAAGCAACACAAGACACCGTTCAAGGATGGTGACTCATGGCGAGCCTCAAAGGTACTATAGTTGGTCCACGCTGATGTATGTGGTCCAATGAATACTACTTCTGTTACTAGGTGTAGGTATTTCTTGCTTTTTGTTGATGATTTCAGTAGAAAATTGTGGGTGTACTTAGACAGTTGTCAAATGTGTTTACTGTATTTCAGAAATTTAAGGCCTTAGTAGAAAAAGTGTTTGGTTGTTCTATTATATCTCTTAGGTATGATAAGGGGGGGGGGGGGGGGGGTNGGGGAGTTTTGTTCTACTGCCCTCTCCACTTTCTGTGATACACATGGCATAAAACGTCAGTTAACCACACCATACACCCCTCAACAAAACGACGTTGTAGAACGTCGCAACTGCACCATTACAGAAATGACCAGGTCTATGACGGAACACATAAATGTTCCTAAGAAATATTGGGCAGAAGCAGTATTTACTGCAGTCTATCTCCTTAATAGGTCTCCCATACATGCTGTTAAAGGGAAGACTCCTGAGGAAGCCTGGATTGGTCGCAAACCCAGGATCCACCACCTTAAAGTTTTTGGCTCTGTAGCTTATGTATGGATTCCTGATGCCTAGCACTCTAAGTTGGATTCCAAGAGCCAAAAGCTTATGTTTACAGGGTACAATGATAACCATAAGGCTTACCGACTAATTGATGTAGACATTGACAGTCTTATCTTTAGTCGTGATGTTGTCTTTGATGAAGAACGAGGACCATTTCAGCTTTCCTCGTCTGAGCAGAATTCAGAGGATCAACCTTTGAAGGCTTCTGATTTGGGTGTCCGTCTTCCATTGGGTTCACCTGATGGGAGGGATGATGCAGATTTTGTCTTTGATGATGCACTACCCGACTTTCCTCCGAATAATGTTGATCTTCCACCTGTTGCAGATCCTCTTCCACCTCTGCTCCAGTTATTCCTCCTAAGACGATAAACGATCTCTGTCCTGATGTGCTCATTGAGGGTAGATCTTCTAGAAATAAGGGCAAGCAACAAAATACAGTTAACGTTGCTCTCATGGCCAACCTACAAAGCATTTATGAGCCTCAGACATTTAAAGAGGCAACAGGGATTCCAGAGTGGGAACAGACATTGGATGCAGAATACTAGTCTTCTGAAGAATCACACCTGGGTTCTCTTTGATCTTCCTCCAGGGAAGAAGCCTATTAGCTGCAAATGGGTATATATGGTCAAGTATCATGCAGATGGTACCTTAGATAAATACAAGGCCAGATTACTTGCTTGAGGTTTCACATAGCAGGAGGGCATTGACTATGAGGAGACTTTTGCTCCTACTGCCAAGATGAGTACAATTCGTCTTCTTCTCGCCATTGCAGCTCAATGTGGATGGAAAGTCCATGAAATGGATGTTAAGAGTGCCTTCCTCAATGGTGAGTTGCAGGAAGAATTCTACATGACGCAGCCTCTTGGTTTCAAGGTTGCCGGCAAAGAACACCAAGTATGTAGGCTCCAGAAAGCACTCTATGGACTCAAACAGGCTCCTCGAGCATGGTACATCAAGATTGATCAATACTTGGTTTCTCATAGTTTTCAGCGTTGACCTTCTGACAGTAATCTGTTTATCAAACGCTCTGGTGACATTCTTTTTCTTGTTGTCTATGTGGATGATTTGATCATTACTGTCAGTTCAACACATTTGATTGCAGAAATCAAATAAGACCTGTGCATGGATTTTGATACGACAGATTTGGGGCTTCTCCATTATTGTTTAGGTGTTGAGGTTTGGCAAACTGGGGGTATCATTTTTCTTTCTCAGTGTAAGTATGCCAGGAACTTGATTGACAGGTTTCGAATGCAGGATTGTAAACCTGCTTCTACACCTATGGAGAAAGGGCTAAAGTTATTAGCCAAGTCTGATTCTCCTCCTGTTGATGAAACCACTTACACGCAACCAGTGGGCAGTCTCATCTATCTTATTGCCACTAAACCTGATCTTAGTTTTGCAGTAAGCTATATTTCACGCTTCATGACAGCCCCCAAGGCTGATCATTGGGTAGCAGCGAAGCGTGTGCTGTGTTATGTGAAGGGCACCCCTAATTATGGACTTCTTTACACTAGGAGTCATGATCCTAGACTCAGTGGGTTCACAGATTCAGATTGGGCAGGGCAGGTTCGGTTCGGTTCGGTTGATGATATGAAATTAACCCCTAGATATGTGTTCAGTTTGGGATCTGGTGCAGTCACATGGACTAGTAAAAAGCAGCAGGTAGTATCTCTCTCCTCGATAGAAGCAGAGTATCCAGGAGCTGTTAAGGCAGCTTGTGAAACTGTTTGGCTTCGTCGGATGCTTGCAGAGATGCAGATGTCTCAAGTGGGTCTGACTCCCTTGTTTGTTGATAATGTTGCAATATCTTCCAACTGCGGATCAGACTGCAGATATTCTCACCAAGCCTCTTTGTCTAGATAAGTTTGTTAAATTTAGGGGGCAGCTTGGTGTAGTTGATAGATTAACCATTAAGGGAGGGTATTAAAATAATATCTTTCTATTATGTTTAATGGTTATCTATTGTGTAAATATCTTGTAGATATAGTTTCTATTTTCTACGACTGTTTCTTATTAGAAATATCGTTCTTTGTAAATCTATTTAAGAACACATTTGTTCTTCATTCAATACATAAAATAATTTACCAATTACTTAGCGTAATAGCTCTATGCTCGAGTTAGTAATTTAAGATGCGTTTAATACATTGGAAGCATTTGATATTCATAAAAAAGGAAAGATCACAAGATCTCAATCTGAAACTATTCTTCTTATTACAGAGCAATCCAAACGTACAACTGATAGAAATAACAAATCTGCACTCTCAGAATAACAGCGAGTCTGGAATACCTCTTACGCAGCTGGATTTATTTTCAGTTGCTTCAGACTGGAAGTAAAATGTCCATTGAAGATTTAATAATACTTAGCATTCCCAGACACTAGTATTATTACTGGCGTATGGTTAAATCTGGCAAGCAAAACAGAAACGTCTTCTTCCCCGTACCCAAAGCTATAAGCTCCATGCCCTTAAGAGAGTCTATCCCCCAATAAGAGAAATAATGAAAGTTTGTCTTTAGCCATGGACCAGAAGAGGAGAGCATGATCCTGGATCTGCCGTTAAATTAGTAGGAGCTGCATTTAGATTTATAAAATATCAAACTCACAACTTTATAAGATTAATTGCTGAAATATATTCACGGCTCGTAATGTCTTTAATATTAATCCCTATAATCTCAGCAAATACTCCTTATGGCGATCTTCATCCGATACAAATGCAAAACCTTAATATATCAGGCATACTAAATATAATGGTTCACCCAGCAATAAATATATGCAATAGATATATCTCCAGTCCCAAATAATTAATTAAACCCACTGCTTAATAAAATCAACGGATTCTCTTTCACATTCAACAGATAATAAATACTCTCCACTTAAAACTCACATCAAATCTATTATAATATCCAGAATGAAATAAATCCTTATTTCCCCTATTCAGATATAAAATACCTCATTCAGCAAATATCTTTATTTCTTGCAAATTTGTCTCGAGCGGAGACTTCACAAATTTGGCACATATGTAGACTCAGTCACAAATCCACCACTTTGGAAGAGCTAGGTTTTCGTCCAACCCTTTTATTAATCTTTTGAAGGTTTTCGTCCTTTGAGATTTGCTTCATATAAAACTTCAAACAAATTATCAAATTCAAAAAACATACTTCTTCCTCCATCCAATCTTCCTTATAAAGAGCTCCAAGAAGCATTTAGAATATTAGGCCAACTTAGCCAATTTTAATTTTAATCTTATTTGGAGAACTTTATTTGATAAAGGGACATGTTATAATATTTTCTTATTTTATTATAATTTAATTAAATTAATTAATATTAAGTCATCATTTAAATTTTTATTTATTTTTTGACAACTTAATACTAATAGAAATCAATTTAATTAATTGTCACCTTAAAAATTTGGGGACATTACAGTTCTCCCTGCCTGAACATTGCTTGTTCTCAAGCAATTTCCCACTGCACCACCAGGATCCCAAATCAGTCATGTGAAGAACTCTGTGTCACTCGGCTACTCCACTATGATGCAATCAACATTATTTAAACTTGCAACTCTTACATGCAAAGTATCCCTATGATTAGGCTTATCCACTCTCCTTCCAACAATGTCTCATCATAATCCCACCACTCCATACTCATGCTGTAGACTGAAATTTGATCAATAACATGATGAATATTGTATACTCATCCATTCTGCATACTCCAATCTGCCTACCATAGATGCATAATAGATCGAAAGCTCATCATAGAATGTCATACGTGAAAAATCTCTTGCACCAACTTCATATTCACTCCTTAGATTATCAACTGGTAAGGCTATCTCCTCATCCGCTTTGTGATTATTCATTTCTGTGATCAACCTTGCTGTTGCTACCTGTGGTGCTTCATTCACCAAGGCCTTGATAATTATCTTCTTTCCATCCACCATGAACTCTCTGTCTGTTCTGAATGTATCGTCCAAGAGAATGCAACCATTGGATTCCCAATATGATATTGGAATCAACAACCTCAATCATGTAGAAATCATTGGTGATTGTGTAATTCTCAAACTCAATGCTCATTTGTGGTACTTTCTTCTTGCTACTCACCTTAAATCCATCCGTCATCATTACAGAGAATCCTGGAAAATCCTCCAATGCCAATTCTTTTCTTGCCACCAAGCTATCACTCACAAATTTGTGAGTTGCACTGCTGTCCACCAAACATGTTACTTGCAGCCCATTCACAAATCCTCTTACTCTAAATGGTTGATACTTGGGTATACCAGGAAGTAAAGTTGTGCCCCATGTGGTAAAGCTATATCATCTTGTTCTTCATTACAGCTCTCTGAAGTATCATCAATTGTGTCTTCATTGTCGGATGTAACTTCAACGTAACACATTTTACCTTTCTCAAGGTAGCTATGACCGGGCACCCATGGTTCATGACAATGGAACCGCAACTTCTTCTTATGCAGCTCATTCTTGCTCACAAGATTCAACTTCTTCTTATCATCCTCCTTACTTGGTTTGGATGGAACTCTTAACTCTCTTGAGATAATTCCTTTTTCTTGGCATTTGTATCCTCATGATTGTGCTTACTCTTAGGAGCAGAAAATTCCATGTGGCGTGCTCTCTTAATGGCATCTCCAAGAGTAGGAGGATCAAAAGCTTTGACCCAACCGCTGAGAGACTCAAAAAAATGAACCAAGAAACCAATCTCTTCTCGATCACATCGGCAACCATTATTGACAATCATTAAAATTCTGAAATGTATGCATCAAGTATCCCAACCTGCCTCAACTGAGCCAACTCTCTTGAGTATTCTAACAAATCCTTGTGGTCAAACCGCTCTATCAATGAAGTGCAAAACTGATCATAAGAAACAATCGGATCATGATCTTGAGTCACAAAACCATGATCCCACCATTCGTGTGCAACTCCTTCAAGATGAAGGGTAGCAAATTTGATAACCTCACTTTCCTTCATTTGATTCAGGGCGAGGTAAGCATCCGATTTCTGAATACAAGCTCTGGCTGTCCCCTTGGATGATCCATCAAAACTAGGTAAGGAGAGATTTCCCATCCTTCTTTCGCAGCCCATAATTCTGCTTACCTTGATTCCATTGTACTAAAAATTAAAATCTCTTAAGAAAAATATTTTTTTATTGTAAAATTCAATTACCAAATGTATTAAATTAAAAATTGACATCTCTAAAGAGAAAATGCAGGGTTTTATAGTAAAATGTAATATCCCTTAAGGATTTGAGCCAAATTTCACCTTTCCAATCCGAGTTATTTTGTCAAACAGTTTGCACACTTGGGAAGGATGTTCTAATTATTGAGAAATGATTGAAATTAGTATGCAAAGAATTCTGATGTATTCCTGACCTTATTTATTACAATTTACAGCAGTAAAAGACTGAAAATGACTTGCCAGTTCAGTTGTTCATTATTCAAACCTGCCCAAATTGGTCGTGAATTCTTACAGCAAAAATGTTTCTGCTGTTGTACTTGTGATTTAGCTCTATACTCTTGAGTTAGTAATTTCAGATGTGTTTGATGCTTCTGCATGGGAAGCATCAATATTCATAAACAAGGAAAGATCACAAGAACTCAATCTGAATATTATTCAATCTGAAACTATTCTTCTTATTACAGAGCAATCCAACCATACATCTGATAGAAATAACAAATCTGCACTCTGAGAATAACAGTGAGTCTGGAATACCTCGTACGCAGCTGGATTTATTTGCAGTTGCTTTATATAGGAAGTAAAATGTCCATTGAAGATTTAATAATACTTAGCATTCCCGGACGCTAGTATTATTACTGGCGCATGGTTAAATCCGGCAAGGAAAACAGAAATGTCTTCTTCCCCATACCCAAAGCTATAAGCTCCCCACCCTCAAGAGAGTCTATCGCCCAATCAGAAACAATTAAAGTTTGTCTTCAGCCGTGAACTAAAAGAGGAGAGCACAATTCTAGATCTGCCGTTAAATTATTAGGAGCTGCATTTAGAGGAATGCCTACGCTGTGTGTGACTAATGGCTTCACAGGAATATCAAGCCAATATCAAAGCTTCTGTATTTATAAAATATCAAACTCGTAACTATATAAAATTAATCACTGAAATATATTCACGGCTCCCTATTGTCTTCAATATTAGTCCTTATAATCTCAGCAAATACTTCTTATGGCAATCTTCATCCGATACAAATACAAAACCTTAATATATCGGGCCCTACAAAATATTATGGTTCACCCAACCACAAATATATGCGATAGATATATCGCCGATCCCAAATAATTAATTAAACCCACTGATTTATAAAATCAACGGACTCTCTTTGACATTCGGCAGATAATAAATAAAGTAGTAGATGCAAGAGCAGATAGATTTTAATGAATTGATTGATTTACACAATGAGCAACACGCTTATAAATAATACAAAGGATATTTACAAAATAGCAAGTTTCCAATATGAAACTGCTGTTAAGATCGAATACGATCTTAAAAGATAAACTTGAGCATTAATAGAAACATACTAAATATTCTTATACCCTCCCTTAATGCTCAATCTATCAATAACACCAATAGAGTCCCTGAATTTTAATAAATTTATCAGAACCGAGGGACTTGGTGATGATATCTGCTGGCTGCTCCAAGGTAGGAACATATAACAACTGAATGGATCCGTCTTCAACCAGCTGACGAATGTAATGACAATGAGTTTCCACATGCTTGGTTCTTTCATGGAAGACCTGATTCTTTGCCAGTTTGAGCACGCCCTGATTATCACAGAATAGGGGAGTCAGACCTGTCTGAGGAACATGCATATCCGCAAGCATCCGTCGCAGCCAAACTGCCTCACAAGCTGCCTTAACTGCTCCCCGATACTTTGCTTCTGTCAAAGAAAGAGCCACCGCCTGCTGCTTCTTACTAGTCCATGTGACAACACCAGATCCCAAACTAAACACATATCCAGCGGTAGACTTATGATAATCAACAGAGCCGGCCCAATCTGAATCTGTGAAGCCACAGAGTGTAGGATTAGAACTCCGAGTGTACAGAAGTCCATAATCAGGAGTACCACTCACATAACGCAGAACAAGCTTCGCTGTTGTCCAATGATCAGCCTTGGGAGCTGTTATAAAGCGAGATATGTAGCTCACTGCAAAACTAATATCAGGTCTAGTGGCAGTAAGATAGATGAGGCTGCCCGCTAGTTGTCTAAACAAAGATTCATCCACAATAGGTGAATCAGAGTGAGCTGATAATTTGAGCCTGGGTTCCATAGGAGTAGTGGCAGATTTGCAGTCCTGCATCCTGAACTTGTCCACAAGACTTCTGGCATACTTGGATTGAGAAAGAAAAATACTGCGCTTAGTCTGCCAAACCTCAACTCCGAGGCAATAGTGCAAGAGTCCCAAATCGGTCATATCAAAGGTGCAACACAAATCTTGTTTGATCGCAATGATCAATTGTGCTGAACTGCCAGTAATGATCAAATCATCCACATAGACAACTAAAAACAATATATCATCACTAGTATGTTTGATATACGGATTTGAATTCGATGGACTTCGCTGAAAACCATGATCGGTCAAGTACTTATCAATTTTCATGTACCAAGCCCGAGGGGCTTTTTTCAGACCATAGAGAGCTTTGACAAGTCTACATACCTTGTGTTCCTGACCAGCAACCTTAAATCCCGAAGGTTGCGTAATGTAGATCTCTTCCTGTAAGTCACCATTCAAAAAAGCACTCTTAACGTCCTTCTGATGGACTTTCCAACCAAATTGGGCTGCTAAGGCAAGGACAAGCCGTATGGTACTCATTTTTGTTGTAGGGAGCAAAGGTCTCCTCATAGTCAATGCCTTCCCTCTGTGAGAACCCTCGTGCAACAAGACGAGCCTTATACTTGTCTAAGGTTCCATCAGCTTTGTATTTCACCTTGTACACCCATTTGTAGCTAATGGGCTTCTTCCCTGAAGGAAGGTCAGAGAGGGCCCGAGTATGATTCTTCTGAAGACTTTGGAACTCAGCTTCCATAGCCTGGTCCCACTCAAGGATACCTCTAGCCTCAGGATAAGTCTGGGGCTCATAGACATTATGAATATTAGCCATAAGAGCAAAATTAATTGTAGGTTGCTGTTTGCTCTTATTTCCGGAAGCTCCACCCTCAATGAGCTCATTATCCCTGAGATCACCAATAGTTTTAGCCCACCATTTAGGCCGAAGAGTAGGGGAGCCAACATTTGGAGGAGTTGGAGGAGGTTCGGGAGTAGCAACAAGAGTAGGAGGAGGATTATGTTTTGGAGCCTCAACAGGATCAGCAACAGGAGCCTCATGGTGGGCATCATCCCTCCCATCAGCAATAGGAGCCTCATGGTGGGCATCATCCCTCCCATCAGGGGGGGTAAAGGAAGAGGAACACTGTGAGGCTGATCCTCAAAACACTGCTCAGAAGAAGACATAAAAGGTCCTCTGTTTTCATCAAAAACAACATCACGACTGAAGATAAGGCGATCAGTGTCTACATCTATCAGTCTGTAGGCCTTATGGTTGTCACTGTACCCTGTCATCATGAGCTTCTGACTCTTGGAATCCAACTTCGAGCGCTTAGCATCGGGAATCCAGACATATGCAAGAGAGCCAAAAATCTTCGGGTGGGTGATCCGGGGCTTACGACCAGACCAAACCTCTTCTGGAGTCTTTCCCTTAACAACCTGAGTAGGGGAATGATTAAGGAGGTAGAAAGTAGTAAACACTGCTTCTGCCCAATACTTATTGGGAACACTCCTGTGTTGTAACATAGAGCGAGCCATCTCAACAATCATACGATTGCGACGTTCAACAACACTGTTTTGCTGAGGAGTGTGGGGTGTAGTGAACTGGCGTTTGATGCCATGAGTAGCACAGAAGTCAGAGAATGCAGTAGAACAAAATTCCCCACCGTTATCAGTCCTAAGAGAAATGATACTACAGCCAGACTCTTTTTCAACCAAAGACTTAAACTTTTGAAAGATACTAAATACATCTGATTTTTGTCTAAGAAAGTAGACCCACATCTTTCTACTAAAATCATCAACAATAAGCAAAAAATATTTGCAACTAGTAACTGAAGATGTATTCATAGGACCACAAATATCAGCATGAAGTAATTGAAGTACCTTAGACGCACGCCAAGAATCTCCATTAGTGAAGGGAGTTCGATGTTGTTTGCCAGCTTGACAGGCTCCACATACTCCAAGATGCTAAGTCTGAATATCAGGTAGACCTGAAACAAGTCCCTCCCGGGACAACTGAGAGAGATACTGGATGTTGAGATGTCCATATCGTTGATGCCACAAAGTGCTGAGAGATGAAACACGAGCTTCCATAGCTACCTCAGGAGAATCACCAGTGTTGGTGAGCCGATATAGGCCATGATCCTCCAGACCAGCAACAACAGTAAGGCGAGTCTCTCGATCAATAATGGAACATTTGTGAGCACTGAACACCACATCCAATTGAGGAGAATTCCTCATGATCTGACTCACAGAAAGCAGATTGAGTGCCATACCAGGAACATAGCACGCATTTAGGAAGAGAAGATTCCTCCCACCACACTGTATCTGAACATTTCCTCTACCAACAATTTTGTACTCCCCACCTCCGCCAAACACAACTGAATCATTGAAAGGAGAAAAATCTGTAAACCAGTCACGCCGATGAGAAAAGTGACGTGAAGCACCAGAGTCGATGTACCAAGCAAAAGACCTAGCTAGATCTAAAGACCTTTGAGCCATAAAGGCGTAAAAGGCAGACTCCTATTCAGAATGTTCAACAACATTCGCTTGCTAATGTGACCCTCCTTGCTTTTTCTGTTCAGAAGCAAGTCTCTGATGGCAATCTTTCTTCATATGGTCGTACTTGCGACAGTAGTGACATTGCACATTCTTTTGCTGAGGATTGCCCAAAGGTTGATGTGAAGCCCCCTGTTGGGATGACTGAGATGGCTGAAATTTAGTTGCAAAGGCTTGTTCCGAAGAGGACGAGAGAGCACGGTTACCAAACTGCTGTTTCCAACGATCTTGCTATAGGAGTTTGTTGCATAAGTCAGGAAACTTCAAATCAACGTTCGTAGACGTAATGTTGAGTCTCAACAAAGTGCTCGTAGGATTGTGGTAGACTCTTTAGAGTGATGACTACCATATCTTCTTCCTCCATTTTTCGACCAATAGCCTCAAGCTGATCTCAAATGTCCTTAATCTTCGTTAGATGCCCCTGTAAAGACGTACTTTCATCCATCATGATGGAGAACAACTGATTCTTCAAGAAGAATGCCCGACTTTTATCAGAAGTCTCATGTAGCTCCTTCAGGTGCTTCCAAATGTCAGAGGTTGTCTTCCTGGAGGGAATCTGAGGTAACTGGTCATCTGTAACAGACAACTTAAGAAGCATGACAGCTTCTCTGCTACGATCATCAAACTTGTCCTGATCAGCTCCAACTGTGGTAGGACGAGTTTCTGTGCCCAGAACCAGTGTATCGAGGCGGCGATACTCAAATATGGTCAACATACGCTGCTTCCAGGTATTATAATTGCTGCCATTGAATCGCTGATTGCCTTCCAACATCAAATTGGTGAGTGACGCCATCTTGCACGCTTCCCAATGTAGAAAGAAAACGAGAAAATAGAGAAGAGGTGTAAACACAAAATTCAAAACACGAATCCCAATGCAGAAAACAAAGGCTGAAGCAGGTACAAACTCCAAAAAAAATCAAGTACGGTTGACACAGATTTGAAGACAATTTTGGCTGACCCAAAAAATCTGACAAAGACCCAGAAGAAATCTGCAGAAACCCAGAAGGAATTTGAAACCAGATTTGAAATCCGCTAGCACAAATTTCAAGGCATGGAAAATGATGCACCCAGAAAATTTGGAAAGCGACCCAGTTGAACTCTCAAAAAATCTAGAAGGAATCTGCAGGAAAATTTGGAATCCGGCACGGAAAACAAGAGTTTCAAGAAAAACCCTAGCCGGCTGTAAAAAAAAATTCAAAAATGGCTGATTGCTTAGAAAAACGACCATGAAAGAGGTCGTTTGAACTAGAGGAACCGTCGGCCTACAAAAACGACCAAGATAATGGTCCAGAAAAGGCGTCGCGCGGGCTGTAGAATACCAGGAGATAGCGCTAGTTTTGAAAAAAAGACGCACGAAACTTCAACAGAAACAACCCGCAAAATCTCAGAAAAACCAAGCTTCGGCCTCTTCCTCTAAAAGCCGACGGGTTTCTAGGAAAAACGACCCGCGAAAACTCAAAAAAAACAAGCCTTCGGCCTCTTTCTCAAAAAATGACGGGTTTCTAAGAAAAAACGGCCCACGAAACCCAGCAGAAACAAATCATTTTTCGGATGACTAAAAAATTTTGAAAATCAAAATTTAGAAAAATGAATGTTTAATCTTCTGGCTATGATACCATAAAATAGTAGTTGCAAGAGCAGATAGATTTTAATGAATTGATTGATTTACACAATGAGCAACACGCTCATAAATAATACAAAGGATATTTACAAAATAGCAAGTTTCCAATATGAAACTGCTGTTAAGATCGAATACGATCTTAAAGGATAAACTTGAGCATTAATAGAAACATACTAAATATTCTAATAATAAATAATCTCCACTTAAAACTCACATCAAATGTATTATAATATCTAAAATGAAATAAATCATTATTTCCCCAATTTAGATATAAAATATCTCATTAAACAAATATCTTTATTTCTTGCAAATTTGTCTCCAGTGGAGACTTCACGAATTTGGCACGGATGTAGACTCCGTCACAAATCCACCACTTTGGAAGAGTTAGGTTTTCGTGCCTTCCTTCTATTGATCTTCTGAAGGTTTCCGTCATCAGAGAGTTTCTTTATACAAAGCTTCAAACAAATTATCAAATTCAAAAATCACACCTCTTCCTCCATCCAATCTTCCTTATAAAGAACTCCAAGAAGCATCTAGAATATTAGACAGACTTAGCGAGCTTTAATTTTAATCTTATTTGGAGAACTTTATTTAATAAAGTGACATTTTATAATAATATTATTATTTAATTAAATTAATTAATATTAGTCTTCATTTGAGTTTTTCATTTATTTTTTGACAACTTAATAGCAATCAATTTAATTGTCACCTTAAAAAATAGGGGACATTACACAAACACTTTAAAAGCACATTTTAACTAGCATTTTACCTGTGTCAACATTTTTACCCATGTTTTTTCTGTCTATAGAAGTGTGAGAGTTGAACTTGTGAAAACTCGCTTAGCAAAAAAAATAGAGTACTTGACAACTCGGAAATTACTTGCAAAGTTTGGAAACTATGGCTTGAACCGACACTTTATACATGTCTTCAAATATAACATTAGGAACAAAATTTATTATATCAAAAATGTGGAATGGGTGCTCATGTTCTTGGAATCATTCACACACCTTTTAGTTAACAATGGCTAGTGATTCAGCATGGGTGGATTAAGTTGACTAATATGATTACAAGTTTGGCCCAATTTTGAAAAGGAACGTAGGGCATTGTTGGTAACCTTAAAAGTACAAGTTTGAAATTGGTTCTTATCCTTGCGATTAATAAAATAATAATCTATTTTCCACAATGTTTTTTGAGACTAGGATGATGGGACGGTTGTGTTTTCTGACGATAGTATGTATAATATATCTTAAGATTATTCTTTGTAGCCTGATATTTTAGATCTTTATGAATATGTAATTTTTGAGAAATGTTAGGCTTAGCGTTCTCAAATATTACATAATCATAAAGATCAAAAATATTAGGCTGCAAAAGAACATAGGATGTTTATATGGAATAGTTTTAACTTTTAAGATGACAAAAGAATGCATACTTAGTAACTATAGTGCTTCGTAAATTTAGTAGATGAAATAGAAGCATTGAATATATTATGTGTCCAATCTCTTACTTTGTAAAACAAAACAATTGGACAGCATTGTTGATCCAATTCCTTGGTGTATTTGTCGACAAGTCTGCAAATTAGCTTGAATGAAACCCTTGATTGTGGAATATGCAAATGAATCCCTAAGCTATAATACAATTGCACATTCAATGGGCCCAAAGTTTTTTGAAGGGAAATTTATTGCATAGGAGAAGATATGTACAGATATGCAACAAAGTTGTTGTTTGGTTCTTCCTTGCTTGTACCTTGTATCCATGTTACCAAATCAATGAAAATTTAGGTCGAGGCTAGGTATGAATTGTCTTGGAAATGGAATCTACGTCGAGCTCCTTGTGGGTTCAAAGAGGGTATCAATTTTCTTGTTGGAGTTGGCTGCTGGCGAACTCAAGAGATTCTGATGCTAATGTAACTATTCCAGCTTGTTTCTACGGTGATATCAGATGCTGTGTGAATATCAAAGGGGTTTTAGAAACTTTGCGTCCTCCAAAAAACCCTAAATTTAATGTCTCATTCTTTTTGTGGGTTTCAGGAGCTACGTTTCTTTCTTTTCATAAGTTTTAGGCTTGTGAAAACACTACTACAATGAAGTACTTTGACTTTTTTTTTTAATCTTTAACCATTTAGACAATAAATAGAGAAGGAAGCGTATGTTCTTGTGCTGATAGGTAACCCATAGCAATAGCTGGTGACCCAGCAAGCACGAAACTCTAATTGCTAACAATCCAACAAATACAAAACAGTAATAGCTGATGAAAATAGTTATTTAAATATGCTTGTGATTTGTCTCACGAAGGATATTAATATAAAAGACTATGTCATTGGGTTCTTCCCTGTAGGCCTGGGTTTTGGTCCTGATTCGGTCTGGGTACTAATCCAGTCCTGGTATGTCCCTGGGTTCACCCAAGGTACTGCTCAAGCGCCCAGGTTCTCTGTGGGTTTGGCTATGCTTACAAAGAGTGATCTTCAACCCTAATGGTATATTTGAGTGAGTTATACTTGTTAAAAGAAAGGAAAAGATGTACCATTATAAACTTGTCCTTAATACTTGGTCCTCATACCATTTACCAATACAACTCTGGGATGGGTTTACCAATAAAGGAAGATAAGCAACTTGTGATATTGAAAATGACAGTGGAGAAAACAAAAAATGAATAGAATTTGAAGTGATACAACTGCCTTGTGGGAAATTATGTCAAACACTTTGAGTATATGTGTAGGAAAGGGTGCTATAGTTTTCGTCCTTTGAGTATGCATCATATGATGTGTGGGCTTAGAAGAGGGGGATCTCTTCTTCTTTATTTAAGTCCAACCTTGATCAGCATGAAGCGGCTCCATAGTAATTTGTCCAAGAGATCCCTTTGAGATGCTGTCCTTATCTCCAAGACAATCACACATAGTGGAAGCCAAAGTCCCTGAAGTTGCGGCTGGATTGTTTGGAGAAATTGGTTTTGTTTCAGACTTGGGAAGATTAGAGGCCCCAGAAGAGGCATTGGTGCCCAAAGCTTGTTGTGGAGTCTCAGCATTGGCGTCTTGTGTATTGTCCAAAGAGGAAGCCTTTTGGCTGGTGTAAGGGGACTCCTAAGAGGGGCTTGACTCCGTCTGGTCCTTAGTTGGGATGACATAATGATGGGATTCCACACCAACCCACCGAGTTGACGTGTTTCGTGAGGCATGCTTGCCTACAACATGGCCTTCAGTTTTTGTGCATTGGAAGATGGAATGATTAGTAGAGAACTACTTTATGCATCTAAAAGCAATTCTCTCATAATCCACAGGGTGCCTACATTTCCGGTTGGCCACTTCGAAAGATATTTCAGCTGGAAGACCATTGGAGAGATCCATCTCCGCACATACCATGCACAGGTAGAACTAGCATAGTTGATTGTTTCTTCTGAAGAACAATAGTACTCACTGAGTCAATTACCAATAGCCTTCAAATTCTCCAACTCCCAGAAATGAATAGGGATATAGGGTAATCGAACCCATAAGAATGCTTAAGTGAAAGTTTCAGTGCAGGGGTCAAAGGATGGATACCACGGCTTTACGTAGAGGAAATCCCTTTAGAAAACCCATGGCCCATTTCTGAGCACCTTTAGTTTATCAGCAAGGTATTCAAACTCCAGGATAAAAAATTACTTGGTGCAAGGGTAGATACTCACCTCTTCTTCCAACCCTTCTAGTATGTGGAGATCCAGGAATGTAAATCACATAGTTTTGGCCATATTTTCACAAATCTGCATATAATGGCATGTTGTTGCAGAAAATCTTCCCTATCACGGATGGAACCTTCGAAGCAAACCTTTGGAGTGTGAGCAGAATGATGGAATGAAAGCAAGCAGCAAGCCATCACAAGTTGATCCAAAATTTCCCCAACAAGGCCAAACCCGTCAGACATTGAAGCATTGAGAGAATGGGCATCAGATGAGCTAGTTTGCTAGCTCTACGCTTGGGCAGGGTGATTCACACATTGACGAGCATCCAAACCAGCAAATTGCTTGGATTTATGGGGCATATGCTGCAGCCAAAGGTTTTCACTGCAGATGAGGGGCATATCCGGGATGACACAAGCCCTCAGACCACCACACAAAGCCCCCACAAAATTCAACTAAGAGGCAGGCTGGTCCAAATCCTTGTGCACAGAGGAGAAGTCTCAAGGGTCACCAGTGAACCCATTGCCAGAAGGGAGAGTAGATTGCGTGGAGATGGTAGCAGTGCGAGCAAATGCAGAAGCAAAGCACACCATGATGGAAAAAAAAAGAAATGAAACTTCATCTTTATTATCTAGAATTTGCACACAATTTACCTAGGGACTCGGTTGTTCTCGGCAGCAGTAGGCAAAAAAAGATAAATTTATAAAATATTTGCAATTTTTTAAAATCACGTGTGGACCTCAACGCAATGCTAAAATGTTTAAATATTATTAAAATATGTGTTCATGTTGTTATTTGCCTTGACTAAACTAAGCCTAAGGCATTCTATTATTTCACTGTCTCGTGAAAATTTATTTCTTCTCTGTTGGCTTGGTTTGCTGTCGTGTGAGTGGGCGTTTCATTGTTGGGTTTGCACTTTGCAGGGTTGCGTATATACTGGCCCGAGTATATTGATATTTGCAGGGTTTGTAGAGTTTCATTGTTTGGCCCGAGTGATCAATATTTATTATTGATTGATCTGAAAAGCAATTTCTAGCACAGCAAGCGCTCTTTTCATTAATCAAATTTTCAGAGTTAGAAGACTTAGTAGCTTTCCTAGTTTCCACGCTGAATATTGCAGAGCAATTGTTTAGTACAAAAAAAATGAACTTTTCTAAGTTTTAATGAAAGATATGCGCGAGTATGTTGTTAGAAAATAGAATGTGAAATTGTGAACAAATTGAGACTTTGTTGTTGTTTGGAAGTCTTTGGCTGTTTCAATGAATTATATCTATGAAATTTAAATTTGAACTCTCATTTGATTCATTTAATGCTATATTCTATGATAATTCGATGAATGATCATTGATTTAATGATTTTAGATTAATAAATGTTATTATGCTGCTATGGTGAATGTTACATTGTTATATACTTCATGAATATATTTGAAATTTCAGATTTCCATATATATCTATAGCCGTCCCCCGCACCGGATAAAAAAAAACGTCCCGGAAACCCGTTTCCCCACCCCCCGGTCCCGTGTATATATATATATATATATATATATATATATATATAGCTGTCCCCTGCTCCGGATTAAAAAATGTCCCGGAAACCCGTTTCCCCATCCCCCCGTCCCGGAAACTCGGGGTAACATATGTTTTGTGGGAGCTTGTTTCTGTAAAAGCAACTACAATGGTAGTTGTTGAGGTTAGTTAGGTTAGCATTTGTGGAGGTTGGAAGCATGACACGGGATGTGTGGTTGTATGTTTGTTCACATGGATTGCTTGTTGATGGTTAGGGTTTCGAAGGCTTTCATGGATGTATTGTAACGTTGCATTGCTGAATAATACATGGATGGTGGATACCTTTGGAGGCTGGGTTTTTACCTCATGAGGGTTTTCTTGGGGTATATTTTGTGTCACTTTTGATGGGTATGTTGTCTATTCTTTAAATGTGGATTCAAAGTTTATATTTGCATAAAATCTAAATTGGGTTATGTGGAAATTGTCATGTTTCCTTACAATGAGTTATCTTGTTTAGGGTTTTGGAAAAAAATCTGAAATCTGAAATCTGTTGAAAAAAGGGGTGTTAAAAATAAATCATTTATGCAAGCATATATTGAAATCATTAAAGACACATGTGATATAACAAAAACAATATCATAAACGAAGAATATAAAAGCTATATATATATATATATATATATATATAGATCTTATGTTCTATATCTTCATATTTATATTTAATTGAATATATGTGATCTTTATAATTGTTGTATCTAGCCGTATCAGTATTAAGGGGTCTTGAAAATTTATCATATCTTTATGTGACACCATAGCTCTACTCAAAATCTTATTTATTTCCATGCATCTCTGCAATAATGAGCAAGATTACAAGCCAAGCTCTATTTTGGAGCCTCTAAGAGCACTGGGGACATCAATGGTACCTCTACAACAACTACCTTGCTTTCTTTGTTCTGCAGCACTACTCAAACATCATCACAACACTTCCATGGCCAACTGTAATCACCTAGAACTCTAGATGGAAAGACAGGACACCAATCTGCATATTCTGCTTGCATTTGGTTATGGATTGGATGTCTCAGATTCCATTTTGGGCTGTTGGTCTTCCATGTATGTCATATTGGATGTGTTGAGGAGTTACCAGATTATCATTATGGCAATGTCAGTTTTGGCAGATTTCCCAACTGCCAAATCTGCCTATTTGGTCTGTGAGCTGAAGCAGTGCAGAATGTGCATACTCGCTGCAAGATTCCAGGACACATGTTCAGAAGCTACAGAATATGCTTCATATTGCTATTCTTCGGAATTGAAAATGCAAAAGGGTTCCTGACGGTTGAAACCACCTCAGAGCCTCCAATATGTCCTATGTTTGACTCTATATCAGACTGTTGGTTTGCTTGCTTTCTGTCTTTGAATTTTGGATTTGGTAGTGTGTACTTCATTTGAAGTTATAGGTTGTCTTGATCTCTATAGTTGGTACATACATGTTGATTGAGTTAGAATTGATCCATGTCAGCAGAGGTCCTCTGTTGGGAACAACTTTGATCCAGTGGCTAGGGTAAAAATATGAATTGAAGAAATATATCACTATTTTTGGAGAGCAAGGACTTGATTATTAGGTATAGGTTCATTTTTGTATTCTCTTGTTCTCTGCTTACGTGTGCTTTAAATGCACTTCCAAGACTACTCATTTCATTAACCTCTCTTATTCCTATATGACATACCATATTGCATTTTGTTCTTTATGACACACAGCAGTTGCAGTGAAACCTTTCAAATGGAGTCAAACCTTCAGGGTACCCCTTACTCTAGGTATAGAGCAAACCTCCTAGTACCCCAGACTCTGGAGGCATAGAGCAAATCTCCCAGTTCCGGGGATGATGGATGCCGTCAGTATTCTTTTAAATTTGCTTGTTGCAATTTGTTTTGAATGCTTTGTTGTCCTTACTATTAATTAAATATTTATGATGTCCTTATATTGTGTATCAATTGCATTGCACGGAGCTTTTGTAATAATGGTTATAACTTATTTTGTTTGTTAAATACAAATTACAACCATATATATTGAGCCATTTTAAATTTTATTGGTAAACCATCCTCTTTAATGGAAATGTTCTATGATTGGATGCAAGCATTTTTTTTTCCAGGCAGGATGTTTCTGAACCCTAAGTTTTTTTTGTGTGTGCAGTTACAGCCTGACAAAGTGAAGAGGGATATGGTTTTGAGTGGTCCCCAACTCTTAGTGTAAGCTGTTCGCTTTTTAGTCAATTGTATAAAGTGGGTCAATGCAACTTATATTTGTGCTGTGGATGGCCAACGCTTAACAACTGATTTTGTTTTCAAGACTGCAACTGTTGATTTTGAATATATGAAGGGTGCACAAAAAAAGACTGAATTTGTAGTCAATACTATGCCACAATTTTCATCTTGCCCTAACTTATATCCAGTGTTTTAAGCATCTATATGGACTAGTTCGTATTCCCTTATATTGCTTCCATGTAGTTGTTCAACTAGAAGCTCCGGGTAACATATGATATGCAGGCAGAAAAAGTATTTTAATGATAGCACATTGAAATGATGGCGAATCCTTTTATTTAACATGGTTGCATCTTTTCAACTGGCAGCCTTACGCATTCTTCACATATTTTTCCACTGTTAAGTTTAAGTTTTCTATATTTCTGACTGGATTAGTTTCGAAAATATCCTTTAACACCTCTTTGTCCTTGTCATCAATGCAGTCATTTTTCAGCGGTGGAGGCTAGATTCCTGCGTGCTTCATTTAGTGCATTTATGGATATCCTAGTGCTTGCTACCAGAACCATTGAACAATTTGGTTCTAAATAGATTATCATTTACTTTATAGTTATTATTTATATGAGAGGCATACCATGGCTGGGTTGGAGCTCTTTGGCCTATTTTCAGCTTCTTTCAAGAGCCACATTTGTGTCAGACACGCCTCAGACAAAGGGCCCTTGTTAAAGACATTGGGCACTTTCATCAACAAGTATTATTTATAATGTATTTGAACTTTAAGTCAGCACCCAGACTCATTTCACATAGCAATGGGAAGGTGGTATCTAATCTCTGATTTCACTATCCATCTACTTGATGCAGGTCACTCTGATATATTAACCAGTAACATGGCCAAGGAAAGGAGCTTTTTCTAGTGTATCAAGCACATTTTCTGTATAATATTTTCGTAACTTACCTTTTTTAATTGATTATATGATCTCTGAATGGATGGTTTTGATAAAGCTTGCAAACATCACATCAAAGCTTTACTTAGTGAGTTTACAAATCTAATTTATGAGAATTCAAATCATTACATCATCTAGACAATATGGGAATAAGTGCACAGATTAAACAGGAGCAGAAATAGAGAACCAAGCTATACATGCAAATCCAGTGCACTTGTTATATCATAAGATTATTTTCATATTTCGCAGTTTTAGGTTACCATGTTACATATGTCAATAATGGGATCGACATTGTTATCAGTTTCTGAGAGTTAGTATAGTCTTGATTAATATAAGTCTTTTCCCTAATTTTAGGATTAAGAAGAAAAATTAACTTCAGAAATTCAGACAGATTAATATCCATTTGCAGATGCAGTAGTAGTTAATTGGTGGCAAAGGAGCTCCAATGAGCTTAGACATGGTTTTATATTTGCAATTTGATACATTCAGGTTCCAAAAATAAAATTAGTCATCAAGATTCAACTTAGGAAGGATAAGGATTTTGTTCTGATTTTTTTGGCTGTGGGAAGGTGTCGGAAAGAACCGCTAGGAGTTACCATCTGTTTAAGCAGCTGAATTTAATCAGTGTTGAATGGAATGAAGTTTCTGGATATTATATTGGCATGATGGATGCAACAAAAAGTTATCACAGGCAATGTTTCCCACTTAAGTAGATATTTAACTGCAGACATTATTGCTCTTATAAGGAGAATTTGCTTAACAGAGATCTTAAATATGTTAGGAAATATTTAAGTAAGTAGGCATTTGTATTTTCTAGGAAATCTAATATAATGCATTTCCTTTTATAAGTTGATTTTGTTAGAACATGAATTGATAATGAACACAACTACTCTGAAATGTAGCCTTTATAATACCAGCAAATCTATGTTTCGAAGAAATTAAAAGAATGTCATTGTTTACCATGTGCCTTGATGATATTTTGTAATGTACTTGAACGACCAATTGTACCCGACCGCAAAGCATAATGAACTCGATGGTAAATCGGTGGATGTACCCGACGACAATGCGGTGATGTAACTGACGACAACGCGGGTGATGAGCTCGATGCCAATGTGGGTTATGTTCCCAACGGCAAATCAGGTGATGTACCTGACGACAAAGTGGGTAGTGTTCCCATCGGCAACGCAGGAGATGTGCTCGATGACAACACGCAAGATGTGCCTGATGACAAAGCACCTTTAGCACGCACCCTTAGGCACCCTTCGGCACTCGTAATTGATGACTCAACTATATGGTTCACATGTGCCAAATGTATTATTGATGAATAAATTCTAACGCATGACACTCACCAACATCTAGAATGAATTGCAAAGACGAGAATTTATATTTTCAGATTATATATCTTAGATTACATCAGATTGTCTTGAAGTGAAGACTTCACAAAGTTGAACAATTACACACAAGTGAAATATGAGAACCGATATCTTCAACGATAGACTAGGGTGGCTGCTAATCACCAAAATTGCAATTATAGACTAGGGAGGAGGGTCTTGCACTTTCGAAACTGCAACAAGGATTCAATTCTAATTGGAATTGCAAATACACAAAACAAGATAACTCCATGATGCCATCTTACAATGCCAACACGACCTTATAAAGGGTTCCGGAAAGTTTCCCGAAGGGTTATTAGCAGTTCGACAATATTTTATTGTTTTTTATTTTATAATTAAATGAATTAATTAATTAAAATGGTCTGTAAGATATTATTTTTAAATTTGGGGACCTCTTTATTAATTAATTTAATTAAGTCACTTTATTAAAATTGGGACATTACATATTCAAAATATTTTTGATAGAAAGCAGCAGCAAGAGGGTGCTGGCCTGTGATACAATTTACTGCACACTAGATATTCATTAACAACATATTAATCATATTTAGAATTCAAAGCATATTTGAAATGTTACTCATTAACAACATGTTAATCATATCTAAAACACGAAGCATATTCAAAATGTTACTTGGGAGACGAATTGTTGGATTAATAAGATTCCACTCACTTTTCTCAGTTTTCCTTTCCCGGAAAGGAAGCTTAAAACCTGCGATGTATCATTACTGCAGCTAAAATTAAAAGAGTTATATTTAATGCCCTCTTTTGATTTGTCAAACTTTGCATTGCCAGCAGTCATAGAATTTGAATTACCAAAATAAAAGTATGTTGCTGATCTCAATATCGATCGGAATTGCATGTCTTCGTTCTTTACACGGTCTTTTATTTTTATCGAACTTTTGCATTGACATGATCTGGATATTGATGGTAATCGTCTTCTATTTAATAATATACAGAGTTCGAGAGGATGCAGAATCTTGATAGGAACAATAATTTTTCTTATGTACAAGTTTCTTCTTAAGAACGTCTATTATTTATTTAGTCCTTAGCCCCTAAGCTCTGAATTAAAAAACTTACAATATGTTCAACTTAGGAAATATTAATGATATTCATCAATTTAATGCAACAGTTGCCATTAAATACTTAACAATATTTCATTCATTGATTGTCTACGGAATTTTTTTATTAGATAAAGTACCCAACCCTGCTACAAAGCAATCCTGCAGGCGAAGACATAAGGAAGCTCGATGTGTTTAAAACCGCCTCCTATAAGGGAGCGAGACACAACTGCAGCCCAGTTTCCTAGCACAAATAAAGCAAAAACAACACAAGGATCTAGCCTAGACAATGCCACACCCAGCCCTATTCAATTTTACCTCACCCGAGCATGAGGTTGAGAGGTAGATTTTGGAAGACCTTTCTTGTGCCTTGTATAATTGTTAAAAAGATATTATCCTCCAAGTGCTGAGATTTGGGAGAAGGGTTTGTCCATAAAGGAGAATTGAACGGGAGTAGTTAAGTTCTGAACAATTACCTTAGGAGCAAGCTGATGTGGAGCCAAAGTAGAAGGAATAGAAGATTGAACAACTAGAGTAGAAGACGGGTGGGATTCACCAATAGGAGCCAATGAAGCAAAAGGAGTGGGTATTGCTAGACTCGTCCCAATTATGTGAGAAACCTCCTCAGAAGTATCTTTAAGGTGGGAATGGGAAGAAAAGAGCCAGCTCCCTACGAAGATAAATCATCTCGAGAGGAACAATTGTCTACAAATGTTAATATGCAATCATGAATGCAAGTTATCACTTTACCCAATTTTTTTTATTTTTTTTTCAATTTATTGAAGTAATAAGGCCTTTTACAATGGGTTTCAACTGATTTTTATAAAGATTTTGACTATTGCTTAAGGAGTCATCTTTTATATAACTAATCTCTATGAATATTCATTTTTTCCCTCAACTTACTAATTTGAAATTTTTTCTAAGGTTAGATGTAAACTTTACTAATAATTATTAGTTTGTAGGGACACAAATATCAATGAGATGCTCTAATTAATTGGGTGTTAATTATTGTAGAGGAAAATAACAGTTTTTTAATGAGTTGATTTGGGCCCATGTGCAAGATTTTGTGTCAAGCGGGCAATTTATTCTATTTAAATTGATCACATACAAAATCAAACAAACACTTAGTTTAGGTTTAGAAAATTGAGGTTTAAAAAATTGAGTCAAACATAAAATTGAATACAAATAAATCTTATGCTAGACTCCATGTGCTTCAAGAGTGAATTTGCTCACGATAGAATTTAAACAACATAACATTACTTTTGTGAAATTGTGAGCGATTGCTTTTAAATAGTTAATTGTTGGGAGATTACATAGATTTGAGGAGATGAGATGAAGGGCTAGGATGTTCTAACGAGAACAATGGTGGAGATGGCTTGAGTTGTCTCTTAGGTCATGGTACAAGAAGATGGAGCGAGAAGGCGAGGGTACTTGGAGGTACCCTTGGAGGAGTTCAAAATTAGATTGGGGGTATATGCAAGGACTTGACCCATGTGACATGGTATTAAGGCCATGCCGCATGTAGAAAGGCTCATGCCTTCATACACATTTGAGGATGTGGAGGATTCTAAGGGTAAACTGGAATTAGATTGTGCAAGTGGGGGATTAAGGAGGTTAATCAAATTAGCTAACTTAACAAAGAGTGTAGGAAAATAGGAAAATTAAATAAATAATTTCTTATTTCATTATTTTGGGAAAAGGGATAGGTACTAAAGTAAATAAATTATTAGATTTTGTATTTAAAGTGAACTATAGGGTGAAGATGATTAATTATTTAGGCAAGGAAATAGGTGTGGGTGAACAGTGGTTTTATTGATTAAATAATAAAAATATTATGTTATCAATAAGGATACGAGAATAGGGTGATTAATTGAATAATTATGGTTGTATCAATCAATTATAGAACAAATAGTCAAGTAATGGCATGTCAATTTTAGGTGTCTACATCTTGCCTTTCTTTAAAGTGATGTTACAAAGTAGCACCATTTAAAAAGGATTAAAATTAATTATTGTGCTTGGAAGAAAATAGTTAGATTAGGGAAGGTGTCATGGTCATCTGAAGGAGAGACTAGAAGAGAAGATGATGAGAGGAGTGATGATGAGTGGGGATGAGAGGATGACCATTTCAGAGGACAAACGAGTTGAAGAGAACACAAATGTGCTCTTGAAATGGAGAAAATTATAGAGAAAATTGGAGGATTAAAGGAAAATGGTCATCTGAAGGAGAGACTAGGAGAGAAGGTGATGAGAGGAGTGACTAGGAGGGAAGTTGATAAGTGGGGATAAGAGTGAGGATGACCATTTTAGAGGAAAAACAAGTTTAAGAGAAAACAAATGTGCTCTTGAAATGGAGAAAATTGTAGAGAATATTGGAGGATTAAAGGAAAATGGGGACGAATGGAAGAACAATGTAGAAAATCAGAGGTAGGATGAGAAATGATAGTAAAAAGTGTGATCATTGGTGGATAAAGAGTGATCACAGTGGGGATATATCATGTTGGTGTATGCACAATGCATGGATGATTATGGGAGATATATTATGGATGTAGTAGACTAGGATGAAGATGTTGACGTATGTCTAATGCATATGAGTGATGCATGAATTCTAGATGAATGATTATTTACATGCTTACATTGACTAGCTGGAAATGAACCTAATGGATGAATAAGATAAGGATGAAAATATGCATTTACTAACAAATCTATATTAACCTGAAATGAGTCTAAATGTTAATAAAATGATATGATGAAAGAGATGCATATGATGATTGGTTGATGCAAGAATCGAGTCATAATACATCAAACGTAGGAGCAAGAAAAACAAGATAGAAGAAGAAAGATGAATGAGGATTGATGTGAACATAGAATCAATGATCAAGTGGTAATGGGATGGGGGCATGAGAGAAATGAATGTGGGATGAGTAGATGAAGGGGGGTTTGAATGCACCGAATTAAGTTTCCATGTAGTGAGAACTTCATTTGACATAGCATGAAATACCATGCACTAAGGTATGAGGAACCCAGGTAACGTCGTATCACGTGCATAGGACCAACTCAAGAAATATAAGGTTCTTTCAACATCTCACAAAGTTGTAAGGGACTTTGGAAAACACAATTGTAGAAATCCACAAATAGATGGAACACCCATTGTAACACTATGTCTCAATGGACCTTGGTGAGTATAATGCAAGACAACCATGAAAACGTAGCACACGAAAGTCAATATTTCCCCCTAGTTTCACTAGTGAAAGCATGCAATGATATGGATGAAACTGGTCTCTTAGTAGGTAAAGTAGGAAGCCAAAGAGAAAGATAATAAAATTCAAAAGCACTAATGAAAAAACATGCATCTTAACATGGATGTGTAGATGCAACCTATCTAAGGAATGATATACCTACGAAGGCTAAAGATGGATGGATAGGACAAAAGATTCTCATGACAAGAGACAATCAAGCTTCCCAAAACTAAAGGTACTAATGGATTTGTCGTGATATTGTCTTGTAGGGTATTCTTGAGAATAGTAGGATGAAAAATAGAAAGATGGGACCTAAGGATGCACACGTTATAGTATGGACCTAGGTTATGACACATGATTACAAGAAATATTTATGAAGGATGTTGTTTACTTTATTTCTCGGTAATATGATGTGTAATGGCGAATTATGTTGGGCAAGTCAAGCTAAAAAACCAAGATTGATTGATGGTGGAAAAAGTGTTGATGTGGGAATGATATATCCCAAAACATCACAAAGATTGGGAAGAATATGTCCTAGTAATGATTTATTTTGAATCGAGGTTGGTAGTAAGGTTGTGAAATGCACAAGATTATATAGTTGGAATGGATGAAATACGATTTTCTCATGATTTTGGAAATGAGGAGTACTTGGATTACACGAGAAACATAAATTGATATGATGGATGGTATGGAACTGCAGCCTATTGTAAATACCAAAGAGAAGTTATAATGGGAAGAGGATGAGGTGGGAGGGATTTATGGAGTGAGTATAGTGAGGTAATGATTGACATGTGGAAGGATTATGTGATGGTAAGAATTAGTGTATGGGTGGAGGGTGTAAAGATCTCCAAGGCTTATGTTGTAGAGAAATATAATTGAAGACGAAAGTGTGTGGATAAGATGGATGGATTGGAGGGTATAAGAGGCACATGTGGGTGGGTGCATAGATGGAGAGATGGAAAGCACAATGGGGAATGTATGCCAAGAGGTGTCCAAACATGTATAAATAATTGTTTCTATCTTTATCAATATCTAAAGGTGGATGGAGGAATTGGAATGGATATGATAGGTAGCTAGAATAAACTTTCCTCAGAATATAGGGGAAAAATGGACGGTGGAGTCTACACATGATGTTTGTTTTCCAGGGTTTCATCATGGTACTTGCCCAAGGCACTTGTTTACTAAGTTTTTGTCATTAGATATAAAAATTATCTTTTCTATTTTTTTTTTACTTTAGGTAAGTTAGGGATGGAGATGGATAAGAATAAGAATGAGGATGTTTATAAATGCATTCCACTGACAAGGAGATATAGGAAGGGCTCCAACATCTAGTTCCATATTGAGGCAACACGAGCCCATTTGGAGTGATTGTTAGATATTGGTACAACCTTATTAGGATGGGTGAATTATGCAAATGAATGGATTAAAGGGGTTTGATTGGAGAGGTATGTGGAATAAAGGATAAGTGTTGGATAATGTTTATATGAAAGGATAGGGGGAGTTTTATTGATGCATGTTGTTAGGACTAGCTTTGGCAACATCGTAAGGACTGTTGAATGATTGAGGAATGGATAGAGGAATTTTGGTTGGTGGAGTTGTGATGGTGAATTTGGAACAAAAGGACCAAAAAGGATTTAGGAGATAGAGGATGGGGATGTGTGATTTTGGGATTGACTCAATAGATGCATGGTAACCCTTTATTTTTGGATCTACATGATTTTCCTTTATTTTATCATGTTCATTTGAGGGGGCATGGAGATCTTTAGATTAGGTGGAAGTTTGTCCATGTGCATTTTAATTTGGCATAAAAATGCTTGCAATAAAAATCATACAGGTGTGAGAAGATAAATGATGTAGAAAGAATACAAATGGAGGGTTGGACATCAAATGTTGGATGTGATGCATGGATGTGTACCTTTGTTGATCTTGATTTGGGATTATGGGAATGGTATGTTTAGGGTGGGTAATAGAGATGGGGGATGGTTGGATAAGGGACTGAGTGAGATAAGATAGAGTTTATGACTTCAGGGTATGGATAACAAAATGAGGATCGTCCACATACAAGAATCCACATAATATTCCTCAAATTATGCACGTACTCAAATTATCGATGAATCTCATGCAACCTACACTGCAAATTAAAGCTTGATTTATGAAATGAATGATGAATCATAAGTATATCGTGGATCATTTGCATACTTTAGATGGGTGGTCGGATAATGAAGGTTAATTTTTTTTTATCTAACTGATACTCTGGAACCATCTAAAGTTTGAGCAAGAAAACAATGATGATTGTTCGACCTCTCCCTTCATATAACATTCTCTTCAATTCATTTCAAGGTTTTTGAAAGTAATGCATTTGAAGATTATGATACAGAGGCAATTTTCTTCAAAGTACAAAGGAGGTTTTCCAACAGAAGTTAAACAAATGTAATAGAAAGATCCTTTAAAAGTTGTAAGGATCTTAGAAGAATGCAAGATGTCACTTCTATGTGAAGACAAATTCAAAGATGATAAGGTTGATGAAATTACAATACTATTACAACAAATAAATAAGAAAAGTGCAAGAAAGATATTTAGTAAACCGACTAAAAAATGAAGAATTGTGTAATTAGATAGTAGATCCACGTTAAGAGAAAAAACCTTTTACATATTGTGAGTTACAATACTACTCAAATCACAAGGATAAGAAATGCAAATTTAAAATGTTCTCTTGAGCCTAGTAATGAAAAAAATCAATTTTGCATTAGTCGACAACTAGTTAAAGCTTAAGTTTGATTGAGTATTATACAACAAATGATAAGACCAAGCTATTCATTATTGTTGAAATGGATTTGAATTGAAGGAATGTTCATCTTGATCCCCCACCCATGAGAGATATAACCCTACTTCTCTAGATAACAATTGTTTAATTGTAGCACTATCAATTTTATCATATTGATTTTTTTACTTGATGCATATGCTCCATTTTTTGCAAAACATTGAGTTTGAAAATATTTTTCACAACTATGGTTTTTGTATGATGGACAAATTGAAAATTGGAGGCGAAAAGTTAAATAAAATTAATACAATTCACAAACTTTTTCATAACGATTTATGTAGACCACTTGAAAAAAATTCCGATGGGGTTTCATTTTTTAAGATAGTTTTCGATGATTACTCCGATAAGATGTGGGTATTTTTATTCAAGAAGTTTGAATACTAACATCCATAGAAGCATAAATCGTTTAGGGAATAAATCAGCAAATCAAAGGAGTGGGATTTTTGAAAAAAAAAATGGTAAAAAAATGGATTTACAAAAAAGTGAAAAATTGAAAGAAAAACAAAACAAATCAATAACTACATTTTTAAAATTACAGGGCATTTTCATAGCATAGATATATTGAAAGCAAATAAAATATAAAGTTCAACCAATCAATTGTTGTTTATATTTATATTGCTGATTACATTATATATATATATATATATATATATATA
>MU227752.1:488792-533462 GCA_018584345.1 Thuja plicata
ACACACACACACACACACACAAAATATTTATAGAATACATAATATTTACAAAATTCTACAAATATTATGTATTGAAAATATTAATTTTCTATACATTTTTCATTAATACATATCGAATATACATTATGTGTTAGAGTTTTAGGTGACTTTACAACACCCCCGGGATCAAATGAAAGACCAAGATAACTTCCACGAGAATGACAAGGCAATTACAACAAGATGCAAGAATAATTATATTGCTAATGGACATGATTAAAATGTACATAATGAGCATGCTTATATAGGCAAGGCAATAAGGGACTATGATAAGCAGTAGATAAGTTATCACCCACAGAAGGTAGAATCACATATCCACCATAGGTGGATTATCCTCCACTATGCAATGAATTATGTGCTACATGTGGAGGATGATAATGTGATATGTGCACTAAAAGTGGATCTCACACATAAAGTGGAATGTGATAACAACTATCACCACCTAAAGTCGAATTTCCCCTACACCATGTGCGAATATAGGTGCAAACTCTTAGGTGTCTCGTATGCAAACTACTATGCAATGCATTACCCTAAATACGTTTAAGTAAAGTGTAATTAAAAATATTTAATTACACCAACATAATTTTTACAAAAAATTTATACATTTTTCAATAATACATATCGAATATACAAAATTGATATACATAATAAATATAAATATAAATTTTGTACATACAACAAATTTGATATATACAAGATAAATTCGGGAAATACCTATTGTTGTAGCACGAATAGGTAGTTCGATGAGAATAAATTTGAAGAATGTCATGAATGTTTTTGGATTAATGTAAAATTAGATTTTGAAGGGGCCCCGAAACCCTGTACAAAGAAATTTTTTTTAAGATAAAGCTTTAAGAGTTATGAAAATGCAACATACCAGACAAAACAAAAGGCCAACCCCCCCAAGAAACACGCAAAAGATCACTGCCATAGATAAAACTTTGAATATCAACAATCCAGAGATAAAACCAACAAGATTATCCCTTACTCCCCTTCCTATGGGACCGGAGAGTCATATCAAAAGAAGGCGAGGATATTTTGAAAGATTTACCTTTAACCGTAATACATCCTTCTTCCACTTTAGCAGCTTCGTCCTGCCAGCATAAGGAATCTAGAACCGAACTCCCAACACCAAGTATGCTTCCAACACACTGCGAAGGCTAAACCAACAGAGAACCAAAACCCAGAACACACCCAAAGCCAGCAACCACCGAAGAGGGAGTAACAACAGAACCAACAGAACCAACAACAACTAACGTACTAGCAGGAAGCTTGGATCCATCTATCAAAGAACTTCCAAAGACAGTTTCCAGCAGGGCCAACAGAATCTAAAACCAACACATGGTTTGAATCATCAAGGGGGGCACTCACTCTCATCGTATCTACAACGTGACTAACACCAATAGCGCCCTCATGGGATAAAATCGTGTCCACCATAGGGGGCACCATAGTCAAAGGGGAAGAAGCAGGAGAATCCGGTGCCACAACCTGGGAAAAGCTCTGTTGGGATGTACTCTTCACAACCATATAGTGTTGGGAAGAGGCACCTTTCCACCAAGACACAGAACGCCTAGTTTTACCCAGAACACATTTAGCCGCAACATGACCTTTTTTAAAGCACCTTCTGCACCTGAAAGGAATTCCTTCATAGTCCAAAGGCATAGGAATTCATTCAATGTCATGAATGTTGTCATCTTTGGTTGTCATATGTTTCTAGTATGTGATTTTGAGTTTGTCTACATTATTTTTATAAGAAATGGTGGAGCTTTTGAGGGATATTTCGGGGTTTGCAGAGACCATTTTTATGCAGATTAGGGTTTTCAACTACCACAATTAAACCTTATTTAATCTGGATTTAAACTCGATTTCATCCCAATTGTTTGCCAAAAATTTGTTGACTGCAGTTGACCAATTTTTCCCAATATTTGGGAGGGAAAATTGGTGCTAGCCCTGATTGCTGATTAATTGGGTATAATTGAATTTTTTTGCAGATTTTGACTTTTATGATTCATATTTTTGATTGCATAGGCATATGTTCAGTTAACTTTTCAAGATGGAACTCACCAAATAGTTGCCTCAGTGTGAGATCGAATATTAGCCAAGTCTATGAAGCACTTGAGATCAAAATGAATTGTAGAAAATAGATTTTTTCATTTATATTCATATTGCTCATTACATAGGCAAATATTCAGTTAACTTTTTAAAAGGGTAGTCACCAAATAGCTATCTAAGTCTGAGATCAAATATTAGCTAAGTCTATGAAGTAACTGAGATCAAAACTTATCAGACTTTTAAAAAGGGTAGTCACCAAATAGTTGTTCATCTGAAATCAAATATTTGCTAAGTATACAAAGTTATTTAGATCAAAATTTATCAAACTACAATCTAGCTATTGTTAGGAATTTATAAAAAGTGGAATATCTTAGAAGCAGAAACCATTTTGAAGTGATCCAAGACTTTCATTGTGATTGAGTTAAGGAGTTTTGTAGGGGTGGTTCATTATTTGAGTAAGCTTATCAAATCATATTCCACAATTGCAATGTTTTATATTCCATAATGACAATTGGTAAGTCCTTAATATGGGGTAGAATTCAACCAAAGACATTTGTTTCGTTGATGTAAATAATTAGCAAGCCACTAGTTTTGGCAAGTAGTATTGTAGGTGGAGACCAATGTTAATGACAAAATTAAATATATTAATTATAAATATATAGAATATAAATTTTACATTGTTTTCATTTTAAAATTTATTATATAACTATTAATATATATTAATAGTCAATAATAACTTAAAATTTGAAACTACTTTATAATATTAATTATAAACTATAGAGGTTTGCAACATCCCCATTAAAGGATCATCTATAATAATGCATAATAGTTATATATATTTTTTGGTCGGTAATTGATGATTTTTTCATTAATAATAAAAAGTATTACATAAGGTTTTTTTTTTTAAAAATGTTAAACTAGTCGAGGCCAATGGCCATATACAAAATGCAGCTAGCTCCCTCAGAGCTTTACAATTTTATAGCCAAAACCAGGCTTTACAAAAAACAACCCCTAACTAGCCTTTACTTTCTAGGCAACTACAGAGATTCATTACAAGTAGAAAACACAAAAAATTACATAAAAGACTACTATCAACATGTCTTCGGTAGCAATATTACAAAAAACAGAGGCCCCCAAAAATCCATTGCTCCATCATTACTCGGCTGGCCATGCTACATTGAAATTCCTTGCCCTTCGTGGCAGCCAGGTTCTAGCCCTCTCAGGGATTGCCTTTGGTTCCCCCTCATTCGCTGGGAACTTGGGTTCTTCATGGTTTCGAATCTCTATTTTAACCTTCTCCCACTTTGCTCTTCTCTGCAGTTTGTAGTTTTCCTTATCCACTTTACCCACCCACCTTATAAAGGGTATCAACCCGTGTTCCATGACTTCCTCTTCATCTTCGATGCACTCAGATATAGTAGTGCCTATCCCCGGCACCGCCCATTCCAATATAGACTCCGGGCCACCCAATAAATCTTCTGCAAATAGAGCCTCAGTCACCCCTTTGACGACTTCAACCCGCTCCCCAATTCTAACCCCCATGCCATAATTATGGAAATAATTGCAGTGTTGTCTCTTCACATGAGCTGAAACTCTTGAAATTTTGGCCCCGGAACCCCAATGACCGCTTTGACCATTGTTTCCGACTTGATTTTTACCAATCCAGCTACACATTCTTTGCTCGCAACTCTTAGGAAGGATTTCATTTGACGCTTTGTCGTCACTGTAAAGTTAGCATGCATCTTCACCACCTTGAGATAACCTGCACAATTTAAAAGCACAAACCGGAAAATAGAAGCTAAACAGTGTTAGTTGTAAAATGGGTGCCTTCGTGGGATGACTTGCCATTTTAAAACATGTCCATATCCCGCTGCATGTTGTCAAATCCATCATTACTCCCATAAATACATGGTAAGCTAATGTCACTTCCATCCTTTACGGTGCTTTCTCTCATGAATGAAGCGCAAGTTTTGAAAAGAGCTATCTTTTCAATCATTAATGAGCGTCGTGGAAATCTTCTTGATTTCCTCCTACATCGGCCCATTCAACAACAACAGTTGGGATGTCCACCTCATCTCCCACTAGTCATGACATCACACCTTGCCACCTCACTCACCTTATTCACTCTTCATGGACTTTATCCTTTCCATACGACCATTCGTCTTCTTTATTGAGGGATTAATAAATTGAATTACTTTATTAATTCATATAATTTGAATTGCTTTGCAAGAAGAAGCTAAATGTTGGATTTTAAAATTTACAGTTTTAATTCGCCTACGTTGTCAAAGGTAATGGCCCATTTAGACAGAACATCTGCCTCTTTATTACCTTCTCGGTAAGTATGGGTGATTCTGAATTCAACAAATGTCTGAATCAGCATCAAAACATAATTAACTATTGGTTGAAGGTGCCAAGCCTCTGTATGACCATTTTTAACCCATTCTAACTACTAGTAATGCAGCGTTCCCTTAAGCAACATTGTTGGTTCCTGTCCTTAACCTCTGAGCTCCAAAAGCCATTATTTCCCCATTACAATCCCTTAAAATTGCACCCGCATCCGATGGCCCCGGGTTACCTTTCGAGGCCCCATCAAAATTGGCTTTGATCAAGCCCACTTCAGGAGCTATCCAAGTAACATCTTTACGGAGTATATACTTTCCCACCCCCTTGGAGCTTACCTGTCCACTTCTACATTTCAATCCAAGCCAAGCCTTTTGTTTCAGTCTTATAATATCCTCTTTTTTATCCTGAAAGATCCTTTGATTTCGCTCTTTCCAAACCTCCCGAATGAGAATAGGACTAGCTATCCATGCTGCTGAAAAGGTAGACCTCATTGGTGGTTTTGGCCATCCACAAAATATATCTTTCAATTTGTTGGGAAGGGGGCCTTGCCATCCCAATTTCTCCATTAGCATCTCCCAACATTGTGAAGTTACTTTACATTTTACCAACAAATGATTGACATCTTCTTCTCCTTTCTCACAAATTAGACACCTTGTCGGTCCTTGAATTCCAAACTTTTGACTCCTCAGATCAGTTAAAATCCTTTCTTTGGATGCAAGCCAGGAAAAAGTGCCTGCTTTGGGGAGACAATCCTTACTCCATAGCAACCTTGTGGGCCAATCCTCCAGGTCATCAGTTCTCTCTAGAAGTTGATATCCAAATTCGACAAAATATTTACCATTGCTTGTTGCACACCATTTAATAGCATACATGTCATTAGTAATAGTCACACATCTATTTTTTAAAATCTCTTTCATTAAAGTTGATTGCTGGTCATTTAGCCTCATATTGTCAATATTTTTCCATCCACAAACATCACCAAGAGGACCCTGTTGTATATCCACATGATGGCACAATTGTTCCCCCCAACTTGTTGAGAAAAGTAACTTCAACTATTGATAATTTGGATTAGCTGATAAAATAGGATAACCATTCCATGAGTCTTCCCAGAACTTGACCTTCTCTCCATTGCCAACTTGCCATGTTAGGTATTGTGTGATTATTGGTCTGCAACTAGTAATAAAATTCCACACCACAGAGCCTTTAGGATGATTTGGGGTAGTGAGGATTCTCTTATCGGCCATTGAATCCAAATATTTGGCCTTTAATAATTTAACCCACAATAAGTCAGGGTTTTGAAAGATGCTCTAGATTAACTTTGCTCCCAAAGCTTCATTCATTAAATTCGAATCCCACAGTCTTGCACCCCCATCTGCTTTTGGTTTATAGACTTTCTTCCACGCTATAAGAGGTCGTTTATCTTCCTCACTTTTACCATTCCACAGGAACTTTCTCATTCTCTTAGCAACAATCTGATTAATCTTTTTAGGAATCTTATGGCACATCATTGAAAAAATGGGAATAGGACTAATAACAAATTTGAGTAATAGTATCCTTCCAGCAAAGGTTAGTCATTTGCTCTTCCACCTTTCCAGTCTCTTTGAGCATTTCCCTACCAAATCTTTCCACAAACTCGCTTTTGATGCTCCTTTGAATAAAGGGATGCCTAGATATTTACTTGGTAGCCTGCCTACCCTTATGCCTACAATTCTACGTATATCTCTTTGTTTTCGTAGGTCAACATTAAAGAAATAGATCTCTGATTTATGCCAGTTAATGCACTGTCCTGAAGCATTATTGTATTGATCCAGCGTTTCTTTTATAACTCCTGCTTCTCGAAGGGAGGCCTCTCCCATTAAATTAGTATTATCAACAAACTGTAAGTGTGTTATAGGATCCAACCCACTAGCCATTTTAATACCTTTCCAGACCCTCAGCTGCCTCTTAGATCTTATCAACCTACCCAATGCCTCTGCCATGATAATAAACAGAAAGGGGGAAATCAGGTCACCTTGAGGAATACCTTTGTTGGATTTGAAGAAGCTTTGTGGGTTGTCATTCACTAAAACAAAAAACCTAGGAGTATTAATACAACACTCCACCCACCAAATCCATTCCTTGCAAAACCCGAAACACTGGAGGACTTTTATGAGGAAAGCCATATTAACAACATCATATGCCTTCCTAATATCTAGTTTGATCATCATCTTTTCTGATTTGTTTTGTTGGAGGGTATGAATAATTTCATATGCTACTATGATCCCCTCATTAATAGATCTGTCTGGAGTAAAACCACTTTGTCCTGAAATTATAGACTTTAAAACAGTTTTCAGTCTATTCGCCATGACTTTGGAAATGACCTTATAAATAATATTACATAAAGAAATTGGTCTAAAGTCATCAAAGGAAAGTTTGTCCTCTTTCTTAGGAATAAGGGTGATGAAGGTATTATTGAAGTCCTGGAATAAAAATCCCCTTGCCCTAGACTCTTCAACCACCTCCCACACCTTTGAACCAACCAAGTCCCAAAAATGCTGATAGAACAAAGCTGAAAAGTCATCTGGTCCTGGAGCCTTCTGTGCTCTGATGCTAAAAATAGCCTTTTTAACTTTCAACAGAGTGCACGGTTGTTTAAGCATATCATTCTGAGCAGCCGTAATACATTCTGGGATGATATTTTGGATTTCCAGCTTTGGATGAAGATCAACAGACTCATCCCAGAAGATGTTTTGGAAGTATCTTATTGCATCCTGTTTAATTTCTTCTAGGTCTTGCACAAGATCACCATCATTATTCTGAATTGAAAAAAAAATATTCTATCATCTTCTCACTTTTACAAAATTGTGAAAAAAGGAGTTTTTTTTTTTCACCTTCAGTGAGCCATAACTCTCTTGACTTATGTATCCAATACGTTTCTTCCCTACTTAAGACTTCACAATATAGTTTCATCAACCTATTTTCTTCCATGAAGCCTATACTTCATTCATCCCATTTGCAATAACATTGGCATTTAAGGTTTCTAAATCCCCTTCTAAGGCTTCTTTCTCAATAAAAATATTTTTGAAAACATCTCTATTCCAACCTTTCAATTGTTCTTTTAAGTATTGTAACTTTTTAAAAAAGATAAAAGCCTTGTTACCTCTTCTCATTGGAGCCTGATTCCACCATTATATCACTTGAGCTTTGAAGGTAATATGTCTTAGCCACATGTCTTCAAACCTATACAGAGCTCTATCTGGTGCTTTGTCCTCCTGAAACCGGACACTGATCGGATAATGATCAGAACCATTCAAAGGTAAAATCTTAGCAATACATGTCCAATTGGTAGCAGCCCAATTTCCAGCCAAAAGAAAAATGTCTAGCGTTTCCGCTATATTTAAGAATGCACCCCTCCTATTAGTCCAAGTGAATTGCCCGTTTCTTAAATCAAGATCAACTAAACCATTATTTGTCACAAAATCTGAAAATTCCCTCTGACTCTATTCAGCCCAGCCAAGCCCACCTTTTTCTCCTTTGGATTTAAAATTGCATTGAAATCTCCACCTAAAAGGAAGATCTCATATGGGTTTTTGTTAAGGAGTTCTGATAAATCCTGCCAAAGAACATGTTTTTGAGTTGAATTGTTTGGGCCATACACATTTAATGCTTGAAATGGTGTAAGAAGTTTGGACTTTACTTCCACCCAAATCCAACATCAGTTTCTATCCTTGATAGTCACTTCTACTGTAGAATCAGTCCACAGAATACACGAGCCCCCAGAAGCACCCATTGCCTCCCAGAAACATCTCCATCTCTGAAATTTATTAGCAAACAAAGGCATCTCTTCTCCACTAAGCTTTGTCTCTTGTAAAAATATAACATCTGGTTTCACCTGATCAAGAGCTCTTTTGATCAAGCGAACCTTATCAGTGGCATTGTAGCCCATGACATTCCATGATATGATTTTCATGGTGCTCGGGGAGGGGCAAAGGTCGTCCCTGTCATCAGTAATTTGGATTCGTTTGCTGCACTACCAGCTAAGGCTATTCTGACCTTATTTGACTTTCTTCCCCTTTTTTCTCTTTCACCTAAAGATGGTTTTGTTTTCTCAGAAGGATGTTGCTCAATTGTCCTAACTTCTTTTAAACTATAAGTGTCTGAAATGCCAAATTCATCTTCCTCCCCCTCATCCGATTGTGAAATGTAGTTTGCATCTGAATCACTTGTCTTACAACTGTTGTCTTTAACATTATCAAAGGAGGAATCCAAGTTTCTAATAGGGGATATTTGAATATCTTTAAAACCTTCCTCTGCAAAATTTGATACGTTGGTATTATTCAACATGCCTAGATCTTGACCATGCAATCTCAGAGGAAGAACACATTGGGCTATCCTGTAGCTACTATCTGGTTCATGTGAGCTCGGGATAGTAGAAATTTCCCCAACAGACTCCCAACCACCACCTTTATTTTCCATCTCTACTCCACCAAATTTAGGATTATGGGTATTCTCTTTAGGTTTTCCCAAATTGCCTAAGGTTGGTTCAGATGTTAACAAAGACCCTATTTTTGATTGTCAGTTTTGCCCCTTCATACTGTGATCCTCTATAGCCTCAGGTTCAACCTCATTCAGGGCTATAGTTATTCCACCCTCATTACTATCTGAGTGTGGATAAAAACCATTTGTTTCCCCTCTCCATTCATTTTCCATGATCCCATCAATAGTCACTTTAATACTTCCCTGTGATGTCCCTTGGGTTTTTGTGTCAGCCATTCTCTCACCCACTTTCTTTGAAATAATCATTTGTAGTTTTGAACCTGATTTCTGATTCCAAAGACTTTGCTCAGTGATTTGGATAATCTTACCATTAATCAGATTAGCTTCTCTGGATTTACCTGTTTTGTTGTTATTTTCACCAATCTCCATGTTTCCATTAGTGTTTTCAAACTCACTCTCCATTATCAGTTTCTGCTTACAAACTCCATTTTTAGTTGTGATTAATAGAGTATTGGGTAGGGGATGGACCTCTTGCTACAAAATTAGGATTTTGGGGCATGTTGACAGAGTACTGTCCATTAGGCATTCTTCCGCCTTGAGGAAACTACCTAGGTGATTTCCTAAAATGATTAGAGTTTCAAAACCCCAATATTCGTGTGGTAAATTTGGTAGTTTAAGCCAAATGGGCAGCTCTTTTATCTTTCATTTTTTCTGGGTCAAAATTCTTAGACCAATTAATGATGTAAAGACCTTTTTCATCTATCATATAGGGGTCGTTTTTCAGCACCCATTCTTTATCTTGGGAGGATGGGGTTGTTACCATAATAGAAGTTGTTTTCCATTGTTTTCAGTGTAAAGGCATTGCCCCCATGATTTGTTACACCATTCCCTAATTTTTCTGAGAGAGGGCCATTCCCCAGCCCATTTCAAAAAGAAAGCACAACTTTCTAGAAAGCTAATAGATTTATTCCAAATAGCATTTTCAATTGAAATGGTAGAAATAGTAGCAAATTCTACCCTAGGAAATACCTCAGAGGGTACCTCCACCGCCTTTTCCACCACTTTTGGTTTCCAAAACTTCCTTTCTATCCTTCGGAAGTCGAAGAAACGCTCATATGGCTTCTGATTTTCTTTAATCAAGATTCTGATGTTTGTCCCCATGGTCGTCGTTCTAAAGTTGGACTGACCATTGGACCAAGGCTGCTTCACTCCACCACGAGGGTTTTGGAAGTGATTTTGTTTTGGTTGTTCTCTCTCATGTTTAGTATTATTAAAGTGATCGATTTCCCCATCGATTTCCTAAGTAATTCAAGCCCTCATGGTTAATGAAATGCCTCTGCCCTGTCATCTACAATGGCTGCTTCCAGTAGTCGTTGGGGCGCAGTTTTTTCAAACGCCCTCCTCCAGTCCATTCTCTGTGTCGCTCCATAATGTTGCTCAATAATAGTTATAATTTTAAAATTAGTATAATATTAATTATATATTTGATCTCATTAAAATCCATGGGACGAGGCATGCAAAGAGCACGAGTCATATTGAAACCACGATTTAGAAAAAATTCATCAGTTGCTTTGACACTATCTCACATGCCCCCCACAATTTAGGATGATTGAAGCCCTTTAAAATTGTGCTGATGCCCACCATTGCTATTCTCGCTCCTCTTTTTAGGGTTTTCTAGAGGTTCGAAAGACAACTAAAGGGACAAAATAAAAAATTATTTCGACGCTGATTCCACATTGACTTAATTTATGTCTTGGAATCAACCCTATTTTTTAGTGTTTCATCAATTCCGAGAGTTTTATTTGTAGGATTTCGTAGGGCATTGAAAATCAGGTCAACAATTGGTCAACATTTTTTAATGAATTAGGATTTTTCCCGGGAAAAAATTGACTGGCTCTAGGATTCAGTATTAATCGGGTATAATCGAGGATTTTCACAGATTTTTGCTTTTATGCTGACATCAATTCAAGTGTCCATATTTTTTAAGCTAAGAGGTGTAGGAAGCTTTGGATGGCAGGCCTCCTCACCAACTATTAGATAAGTTGCATTCCAAGATAATGAATAGTCATGGATTTGTCATTACTCGTATAAATATTTTCACAGCTATGAACAGTAGTACACAATTAGTCATCAGTTTCTTAATTTCCAGCTAGACATTAGATCGAGGCTAAACATAGCCTATGGGACAACTAGACAACTTAAGCCAACTTCAATAACTCGGTTCTTTGCTTGTGCAAGTTGATGATGAGCACACCTAACTTGTCAATGTAGTCCTCGCTGAATAGATTATGCCAAGAGCTATCAGATATAGTGTCCACAAATTTGTCCCTGTTATCCTTGTATGCATCACATTCTAAAATAAAGTGATGTTTGGTTTCCTCTTTCCCAGAATTGCAAAACATGCAAACTCTCTTCCCAAGCCTCCTTTGGCCTCTTCCAGCGTCGGATCTCATAGTGGAGTTGATGAGAGTTGGTTCTCAACTCAACAATAAGAATTTTAGCTCTCCAAGAAATGTTGGCCCCTATGTACGCTTTTTTGAGTCGATCACATGCGGGGTTGAACTCATTGATATAATATATTTTCTTCCTTCCAAGCCCATTTCCCCAATTTCTCTTGTAAAATTTCTTCATAACGAAGACCTTTATTTATTTGTTATTTGTGGGGCACATATTGAATTGGATATTCCATTTACTCATCCACTTGATGTTTTGTTGCATCCGCGTCTTTTTTTCGTTTGCACATACGTCGTTAAAGACAACATTAGGCCATCTATCTCCTTCCATTTTTTGATTCTTTTTAGATAGCTTATGAAACGAACCATAGCAAGTGCCTCGATAGGAACAACCCCCATTTCACTTAGCATGATATCATATGGGACGGTGCTTTTGATTTTAAATTTGCTTGTGATCAAACGCTTTTGGAATTGCTTGATTTGCTTCCATTGTGTGATTGAACTGTTGCTAGCCCATAATTCACACCCATAAAGAACAATTGGTAGAACAACAATACCAAACAAGGTTTGAGTAGTTTTCCAATCCCAAACCTCCGCTTCACGACACCTATTATGAAAAGCATAAAATGTCTTCCATCCACCTATTGTCCTTTTATTTTTGCAGCCTTGCCAGCTTAGATTTTTGTTGAAGTCAATGCCGAGATATTTATACTCCACAACTTCCTCAAGCACGCTGCCACTAAAATAAAACTCATGTTGATGTTGTTTTTTATATTTAGAAAAAAAAAAAACACGACTTTAGTCTTGCTAATATTGACCTGCATCCCCACCGTTATGCAAAAGCGCTCAAGAAAGAATAAACGTTCTTGCAAACCAAAGGCAGATTTGGCAATCAAAATGAGATCGTTTGCACAAAGGAGCAACCTTTTTAGAAATTCCTGCATAGAGGATCAACCTTATTAGAAATTCCCCCAACTGGATACCTCGCCATTTTGCATATTTAACCACTCTTCAAGTTTATCAATATATAAGCCAAACAAAGTAAGAGATAGAGGACAACATTGTTTGACCCCAATATCACTCCTAAAACATTCTTAAATGTCAACTGAAGTTCTGATTTTGATTTTCACCTCTTCATACATCCTATGAACAACAACTCTGAGATGTGTACGAATCCCTGATTCTTCTATCCTGAGCGAAAGCTTGTCCCTAGGGACAGTGTCAAAAGCCTTTTTAAAGTCAACAAAACAACCAAAAACCTCTTTTTTCTCCCACCTTTTTTCGATAATGTGCCTCAGAGTGATACAATGATCAACCGTCAAGTGTTTTGACCTAAAACCAGCTTGCCCTTTTGCACGTTTATGATTTTCTTCCGCCCATTTGTTGATCATATTTTCTACCATGCTCCCAGAAAGTCTTGCAAAAAGAGGATTGATCATTATTGTCATGTAGTTGGAGGGATTATTGACATCACCACTCTTCAAAAGTGATATTGCAAGGTTGATTGTCCAATCTTTAGGAAACCCCTTTTTGCTGATATTATTGAAGATTTCCATAATGTGTGGTGCAAGGGTTTTCGTACCCCACTTGAGATACTCTGCTTGAAGCTCAACTAGGTCTTTTGCTTTATCGACACCCAACTTCTTAATACCCATCTCTACCTCCTACACAGTGAAAAGATTTGTTGTATTCCTGACCAAGGGTGGCTGGTCCACCCCACCTTGTTCATAGAATTTCCTAGCATAGTCAAACCATTGGATGGTAGTAATATTATTTTCAGTTTGATTCTTTCTTGGCTGGAGTTCTTTCCAAAAAAGTTTGGGGTTATTTTAACCCAAGGAAATTAGCTCCTCTCCTTGTGAACATGGAATCATTTTTTTTCTTTTTTAGGATCTTTTTGTTTTATTTAACTCCCTTAGATTTCTCCTAGCCATCTTGCATTCCTTATCGAACCACGCATTAGCTGGAAAACAATTTGCTTCAGATTTTCTATTTTTTGTTCTCTTGCACTTTGAGAGAGCCTCATGGATCAGACTTGATAGCGCATGGCTATTAACATCATGCCTCTACATATGCTTCCCCCTACAAAGCCTCTCAAACGTAGCCCTAAAGATGTTACCGTTTTCTGAAGTCAAAAGAATTCTACCTTGAGAAGGAGGTTGTTGAGGGCATTGGTTTTTTGCCCCAGGCTGCCTATCCTCTGCCCACAACAAATTTATGTACAACGGTCGATGATCTGATTTGAGATCACATGTGTTCCCCAATTACAACTTCCTCAATTCTCTCATACAAATTTTGCGAACAAATTGCATAATCAACCACACTTGCTCTGTTGTATGTGTTGCAAGTGAAATTGCCCAACTTAGACCATCTAGCCAAACCATTGCAAATTAGTAGACCAAAAGTGCCACATAAAGTGATCAATTCTTCCCAAAAATGATTGCATCCTTTAACATCTTCAAGGACTCTTTCCCACTGATGTTTTCTCTTTTTTTTAGCCAAATATGATTACCATTTTCTTTAGAGCTGAATATACTAGCTTGGCAATTTGATGTTCTAGCGTTGAAATCTCTGACAAGAAGAACATCCCCACGCTGCTAAAAAACAACAACATCCTTCTTTAAGGCAGCATAGGGGTCATTGTGATCTAAACTACACTTTTTATAAGTTTTAGAAACTTGTGGAGCAAAGTAACCTGAGAAGACTATTGTTTTCGACGCTTTTGAACCATATGAATTGTTTATTAGAATCTACCTTTTCCACTTGAATGACACGTCCTTCCCTTTCTTTTACTAGAACCATTATGCCTCCACGACCTTTACCATTTCCCGTTGCCTCATTCCACACTGCCAACTTCCAGTAGCCTTCAAACAATGGAGTCTTACATCCTTCGTGCTCATGTGTCTCTATTAGACAAAGAATGTCTTTGCCTTCTGCAATAGGTCCTAACCCAAGCCCACGCCTCCATGGACAACCTCTGCAATTCCAACAAACTAAACTTAAGGAAACCTGGGTTGAACTTGATTGCTATTTGTTTTGATGTGGAAAACTTAGAGTTTGGGGGTGAATGTTGATCTTGTCGCATAGTTGCCTACTGAAGAGTTTGTTGTCAAATCTTTGTTGTCCACTTGCTTCTCTACATTGGGACGGTGACTAAAATGGGCAATAATTGCTTTGCCCTTGAACATCCAAACCCTTTTGCCTTCATTTCTAGTAGTTCTGATTTTTTCCACTTCCATCCTTTTGTTTGTCACGAATACTAGGCATAACCACTTTAATGGGCCTATCTCTCTCATCGTATGATTTGCCAATTCCCCCATGCTTGGCAGATTTGACCTTGCCACAACAACACTTATTGTAGGAAGTCCCTCATTAAATCAAGTGTGTTCACCTTCACCATAGTCTTTTACCCCTTTGATAATTATATTGGATGCCCTGATTTGCCTTTCCTTGACCTCCCTATCTTGTGTGTTCTTCATGTGAGTATTTGCCTCCTCACCCGCACATGCAAGGTGTTTGTTGCTTTTATCCTAAGTTTTGGTAAATTTTGAGAAACTACTTTTCTCATCTTCAACCTCTGCCTTTCCCAACAAACTAACATGGTATGTCGATTTCTCCTTATCGCGAAATGTCTCATTATTTGTTGTAACCTTGTTTGCTTCTAATGAAACTCTCAAATTTTGTCATTCATCCTTCATGTTCTGCCATTCAAGCTTCCCAGCTACGAGTGTTTCTTGTAACAGTGAGATTTGAACTTTTAAAGCATTGTTATTGTCTACCAGAGATTTATTTGCTGCAGACAGACCATGTATTTTGATGTCACTTTCTCACTCTTTAACCTTCAGAAGTTCTAGCCTCTACTTGGCCATCAAAAGTACTTGCACATATAGATCAGGACACCAAACGAGAGGTGTAGAAATAGGGTTGTAAGTAACGGGGTCTACAAAGTTGCTACTACCGCACAAAAGATTGTTGCCACCTAAATGTGAAGTAGGACATTTTTTGATGCCATCATTTTATCTTGTTTTCTATTTATTCACCCTTTGACCGTGTTTTTTCCTTTCATGTGACAATTTCATACGAGCAAGTGTACATTTTAAAATGCCTTTGAACTGTTTAACGTTTACCTAGATATATTTTCCTGTCTTGCCAAGTGAGACAATTTTTACTTGTTCCAAATGATTAGTTTCAAAGTGCACCGAAATTTCTTGACCACTTTTTACCACTGAAATGGTTTGTTTTTCCATTGATAGGCGCAGAAGAGACAGGAAGAAAAGACAATTGTAGGTACAAATATAAAATAAACTTGTACACCTCGAATATGGTTATGTTCAACAAACTGGATCCCTCTGGTCTAGAAGCTCGCCTTGCCTCTTTCCCACTATTGGCCCCATTTGTCTCTTTCCTGTTGTAGAAACCCTCCACGGAGCATAAACCCTCCACGTTGTTGTCTGGGCCCAATGTTGTAGACACCCTCCACGGGATAAAGCCTACTCTGTTGGAGAGAAACCGCAGGCGGCAGTCTTTCCTCCGCAGCAGTCACTGGGAGGGCAGAGTCTTTGATGTGGCCTTAATTCCTCCAAAGAGTTTCTTTGCACTGTAGAAGCCCGACGTTGTAGAAACCCGAGTGCATCAACCTCAATAATGATTCCTTTATTTTATATTTATTATGATTCCATAATCAATACCACTTCTAGGATTATAAAATACAACTGTAGGAATTAAGGCCACATCAAAGACTGCCCTCCCAGCGACCACTGCGGAGGAAAGACTGCGCCTGCAGTTTCTTGCCAACACGGGCTTTTTTCTGCAGAGTTGACTTTATCCCGTGGAGGGTGTCTACAGCATCGGGCACAGACAACAGCGTGGAGGGTTTCTGCTCTGTGGAGGGTTTCTACATCAGGAAAGAGACAACCGGGGCCCTGTCAAAAGCGGGAAGAGGCGAGGTGTGCTTCTAGACCAGAGGGGCCCAGTTTGTCGAACAGAAGCAGATTCGAGGTGCCAGTTTCTTTTCTTTGCACTATAGAAGCCCAACGTTGTAGAAACCCAACGGTGTAATCCTAGAAAAACATTATTTTTCTATTATATTTTCTATTATCATAATCAATAATGTTTTTTCCATTATTTTATATTATGATTCCTTTCTTAAAAAGCAGAGTGCATCAACCTCAATAATGACTGCAGAACGCAAGTTTAACATACCAGGGATTTCTGTTTATGATAATAGAAAGAAACTCAAGTGGGAAACAATGTAAGAGAAAATCATGAAAAGAAGCACGTTACTCTTTGAATGCGGAAAAAGGAAGTGAAAGCTCAGTGCAAGTATTGACTTGCAGGTGTCTTAGAAAACTGTCATTAATCAGAGAAAGACGTGCGGAGACCCACAATTAACAAAAGCAGTGGATGGTTAAACGTCAAATAGCTTGTTCATTAGCTAGAGTAAGAATGTGAATTGAAACCGTCTTAGTGAATGAAGTATAAACAGAAGGCAAGTATTGAAATTAGTCCAAATGGAGACAATAAGTCTTAATCCTCGAGGCACAATATAGATTCCACATATTTGCTGCTGCTTATAAACTACATAGGAGAAATGATAGCAACAACTTTAGTTTTTGTACACCAAAAAATAATATATACAACATTTTAACCAAACCAAAAAGATAGAGCAAAAACTTGCACGCACAATAAGTATTTGATTACTTACAGCCAATTGTACTAGAAGAGATCTTTGATGTCTCATAATGTTAATCCAATAAGAAAACCTTAATAAGTCAAATCACAACTGCTGTAAAACTAATTCTCTTGAAGAAAAAGATCATTAGTTTTACTGCTGCCAGCATATAGTTATCACTGATATTAACTTTATTGAATCTCTTTAAACAAAGGTAGTGATCACCGATATTAACTTATACCTCATTAATGAACTTTTCATAAGTAATCACTCCTGTCCTCCAAAAAATACTGGCATCTACATTAAATACGACCCAGTTTAAACTTGTACAAGAACATTGAAAAAAAGACTGATTTGATCCAAAGAATTATCAAGCTGACTATTTGGGCCGTCGACGGTAGGGATATAATATATCATCCAGATTAGCTTTAATATAATTACCGACCCGGTACAGGTTTCGAGCCACTCCTCCAGCAACTAGGCCAGAGTTGCGATAGAATCTGCAAGTATCCTTTTTCAGCCAACCATAGCGAACAAATATTTCCATTTTATTTACAGAAATTTCTTTAGGCCCAGCAAGTGAATAAGCTACAACTATTGGAAAGGCATTCAACTGTGTACCTGCTGAGGAATTCATCACCAATTGTGTGCGGAGGGCGATGCGTTGAAGGTGGTCGAGGCAAGACAGGTGTGTCTACAAGAATCAATGCAAGAAAATCAAGTGAGTTTTTTATTCAAATTATTAAAAGATAAAACAACTTTCTATTTTAAGTATGACAAGACAAGGTGTTGGTTATGATTCCATACTCTTTCACTTCCTCTACAAATGCCCTCAGATCATTAATCTAAGTTGTTAGAGAAAAAATAAAAAATTCGTAGAAAGGATTTGAGTTTTTAAAAACAAACTTCAATTTTGACTTTCTTGTGATAGCAGACCAGGAAATTTTCAAACTAATACCAAATCCCAATTCTCACAGTACACATAACAACTAATTAATAATTATTCTACTGCTGCCTTCATTATAGGTCAGGACTGAAACATCTGTCTGTGGGGCTAAAGAGGCACGGATTATGGACACACAGAATCTATACTTCTAAAACATGTGTTGCATAATATTAACTTTCCATTTTTGGAAAACCGATTCCTAAAATTCCTTAGCACTCGATAATCTAGAAATAATGTCACATCCAAGAAATTGGCAAAAAAAGAGTGAGGAACTTTGTGCTGTTCCTAAACAATCAATTTTAATAATTTATGAAAATAAATGCCCTAGCAATACCATTATTATCTTTATGATCACTATTCAATCATTAATTAGATGAACCAAACTTCTAATGTTTTGCCCATAGTCCAAATGCACACAGCACAGAAGCTCAAACACAGGTTTCTTAAGCTTGAGCAACCTCCGTAGTGGTCAGCTTCCCTTATCTTAGCACCCTATTTTTTCTTCTAGAGAAAAGAGTTATGAGCTATACAAAAATACAAAGAAAATAAGGTGATTTGTCAAGATAGCCTATCTTTGACTACTACATAAGGAAAGCACAAAATGTTTAGCCTATCCTAAAATTCAGGTAATGAAAATACAACCCATCTATATGTAAAAGGTGAGATTCAAACTGTAAATTAAAATATACACGGAACCTTGAAGGCTAAGAGAGACACTGAAATGTGATACTAATATATGGGTAAAAAATTTAGAAAGCTCCAGAGTGTGTGATCTCTCCTATCTTATTCCATTATTATTGGACTAAATAGAGTGACAGTTAAGAACTTTTAAAAAATACAAAGAAAATAAAGTGATGCTTGAAGATAGTTGTTTTGGGAGGTTTATAGCAAGAAAAGCACAAAACATTTATCCTACGCTGTTATTTGTGTGATGAAAACAAAACTCATTTACATGTAAAAGGTATGATAGATCCTTGATGGCTAAGAGATACACAAAAATGCCAACCAGAGATATTTATAAGGTGCACGAGCTTCATATACAGAATCGAAAGGAGAGATGATTTATGCCATGCATCATAATATCGATTCATCAATGTGAAGGTGAAGTAGATTTTTTTAAAACTTGTCCATTGACTTGCACAACTACAGTTAGACTTCAGTTTTAATCCTCTCAGCGAAGATGAACAAATTTCTTTTGCCAAATGAATGCTAGATCATGCTTTAACATGGTTAGTTATGCTTATTCGTTTAACTGTGAGAAAGTGGCCACCAAAAGCAAATGGGTTAAGTCAAAACTTTGATTACATGATAATTTAATCCTATTTGCTATAAAGGGAATGGATAAATAAAATGTCAATATCAAAGACAAAAGCAAGGTCAAAATGAGTAGGTCTACGTAAGCAAGTCTTTGAAAAAGATAATCAAAATGGGTAATTATACAGATGTCATGGATCGTGAAAATGGGTAATTATACAGATGTCATGGATCGTGAAAATGGGTAATTATACAGATGCCATGGATCATGATATACTCATGAATACATAAGTGGGCCACACAGTCACATGAAGAGGACAATCTTGACAACTGAACCTAAGGGGGCATTTATATAGTTTGTTCCTAAGCCTAAAATCTTGAATTGAACAAAAAAAGTTCCAATCCCTTTTCAAATCAGTCAAAATGGCAAGGAAAACAGGAAGGTACAACTTCTAAACCCAAGAAAGGGCAAATGGAAAAATTAGTATGACACCACTGCTACTTTTGCAAAGAAGGAAGCTAAAAAAGATTGCAGGCATTGTGATGTTGAAAACCATACAGATGGGACTTGTTGGAGATCGCAAACAGATTTACAATACATCCTGATCCTTGACAAGAAAAATAAAAAGACGACTTTTTTGAAGGACTGATAGTAAAATGTAATTCTCAGATGATAGGTTGGTTTTGTATGTTAGTCTGCAAAGAAGGTGGTTGAACAGTAGCGGAACTCTTCCAAAATATGAATCAACAAAGGTTCATATCAAAATCCAAATTAGAAAGTCCGAAGTTGATGCTCCTTTTTATTCTCTCTCAAACAAATCTGATTCAAAGATTTGGTGGACAAGATGGGTTTTTGAGAGTTATGCTTATTCTTTAACCGTGAGAAAGTTTACACCAATAAGTAGATGGATTGAAGTGAAAATTTTGATAAGAAAACAATTTTATCCTATTTGCTATAAAGAGGAGATATTTTGATTGGTAATATAAAAGACAAAATCAAGGTCAAAATGTGTAGGCCTGCACAAGCGAGTATTGTAAAAAGAGTAAACACAGTCTGAATGGTTGGTAGAGATGTCAAGGATCATGATATACTCATGGAGTACATAAGTGGGCCACATATTCACATAAAGAGGACAACCGTGTGATCTGTTCCTATGCCAGCAATATTGAGTTGAACAAGCAAAATTCCCTATCCCTTTTCAAATCAGCAAAAACAGTAAGGTGTGCCTTCTCTGCCCAAGAAAGTGCAAATGGAAAAAGTTCTGACTACTAGTTTCAAAAAAAAGGAAACTAAGAAACATTGTGTGCACTGTGATGTTAATAACTTAAGTTACTGGATCGCCAGTACAGTAAAATTTGGAAATGGGGTTTAGGTTTATTAGTACAAAAACATGCAAAAATTATATATATAGTCCCCCAATAAATTTGAAATGAAATTATATATATTAAGTAAAACAGTCAAATATATTATTTATTAAAATTAAATAATATAATATTAATTTCAAATTAATAAATATATTATTTATTAAATGAAAAAATAAAATATTTAATTTAAAATATATATGTTACACTTGTTAAATTAAAATTATTAAAATAAAAGAATATTGAATTATTAAATTTAAAACAACATTAACAAAATTTATCCATGATTACCATCCTTTAATCTTACACGTTATCGAAAGCATCTGTTCATTTAATCATAACTATCCTACATTAGCGAAAGCATTTGTTCATTTAATCATAACTACGGCAATAAATAAATCTGGGAACGGAAAACAGAATCAGGCAAGCTGGGAACAATGATCACTGATAAGTCCTTGGACAGTGATAGCTCAGTGCAGGAGAAGTGAACAGAAAACACCAGCATCGCTTTTCATCCTCTGCTTTGATGTTGACATGGGAAATCATCACAGAAAGTGGCAAAAAGCAATCATCACAGAAAGGGGCGAACCCCGAAGCATACCAACACCGTACTCGGACCCAGTTAGAACCGGACCAGGGTCTGGCTATAAAACCCTCGAACCCAGTAACATAGTTAATAACAATGCAGATGGAAAATGTTGGAAACTGCAAGCAGAGTTTACATTACATCCTTGGGAAAACAAGAGTAAAAAGGACAGGTTATAAAATGCAACTCCCAGGTGGATGAGAGGTTGGTTTTGTATGTTAAGCTACAAAGAGGTGTGTTTGAACAGCAATGGAACTTTTACAACAAATGAATAAACAAATGTTTTTAAAATCCAAATCCAAATTAGAAAATCTGAAGTTTACACTCTTTTCCTATTCTTTCTCTCAAACAAATCTGATTTTTAAAAAGACGGTGGACAAATTGTGTTTGGAAGTGTATAATCATCACCATCCTTGTTCATCGGGATGGGTGATGCAAGGAGTAGCAGTGCAAGGCAAATCTTGTTATTAACAAACATCTGATTGATTAGTCATTGTAGACGTTGTGCTTCTTTAAGTTTGTGTAGTCTTTAGCAGCCTTACATGTATATGAGAGAGAATATTCTCAAGGGTCAACCTATATCAGTTGTTGAAAAAGGACAAACATTTCATCAACATTATGACGGTAACATAAAGCTCTTTTTTATTAGTGCTAGTCAAACCAAGAGATTGATGATGCAAGTGACAGTTTATTTTGCTTCTTTGAAAATATAAACAAGACAATCAGGTTCTGCAATGCATACTTCTCTTATGATGTCTACTATCAAATAACATAAAAGAATAGTTGATATACTGCAACAGTTCAAGGAGGTTTTGAAAAAAAAATGGTGCCTACTTAAAGATCCATTGAGCATGTTGTATATTTGCTAGTACATTTGATTGGGTTTTATCCAATGTTGCATGGATACAGATACGGATACAAATACGGGTACGGTATCGGATACGGATACGGCCATTTTTTAAGACCCCCAATATGGATACGGTTGGATACGACGTTCTTAAAAAACAAATACACATATTTCACACAATTAACTTACAAGACATTTTCATTACTTTAACAGCAAAATAGACATGTAATTGCTACATACATAATTATAAGTTGATTTAAATATTATAAAATTCAAAAAATAATAATAAAGCTGTTTTGGAAGGTGATCCAAAAAAATGGGTCGCTGAAATAGAAAAACATTTCATTTGTCTTCCTCATTTGGTGTAGTTTTTGTTTATATAAAAAAAACTAAAAAGTTGATGATTGAAGTTTGTTTTAATTAAGGATGATTTATGTCAAACTTTTAAAAAATCAAATCGCATAGTATTTGACACAGTTAGAAAATTAAGGATTTTTTTGGCACGTGTGGGGTAGGGAATCCGATGTGTATCCATGCCATATTGTATCCGTATGTGATACGGATACGGATACGGGGATACGTGTGCCCAAGGAGGGGCAGGGGAGTTTCCAACTACTTTGGTTTTATCAGCAATTGCTAATTGAGGCCACTGAGGTAAAAACATAACTGCAATTTTTTTAGAACAAGGTATGTACTATAATACATCAGAGTATGTTTTCGTGTGGTTCACCTATCGTTTTAGTACCTATAAAGTTGTTCTTGGAGGATGTGTATTGATTTTTGTGCTTTGAATAAAAAGACCATAAAAAATAGGTACCTTCTTCCATTGATTGATGATCTTTTGAATCAGCTACAGAACACTATGCACTTTACGAAGCTAGATATGAAATCCAAAAATCACCAAAGCAAGAAGTAAGGAGGACGTGCAAATCAATATTCAAGACTAGACAAGACTTGTGTGAATTGTTAGCACCGCCTTTCGGGTTATGTAGGGCACTTTCATATTTCATAAGGCTCATAATTTATGTGCTTAGACCATTTGAAGACATTTGTCTCAATGTATAATTGGATGGCATTCTGATTTTTAACATAACTTTTAATGAGCATATAATCTATGCATATAAATTTGCGAGAAGAACAAAGTGCTATTGAATGAGAAGTGTAAGTTTACACAGCAATCGCCTCTCTACTTGGGGCAGATGGTTGGAGATGAAGAGATTCATACTAATCCAGCAAATGTTGATGCCATAGTTTACAGACTTGGAGAGTCCTTGCCATGCCTAAAAACTTGGCTCCGCAAAAACTCAACTCAAAAAATCGATATCTACAATAGAGACGAGAGGCTATTTTTTCCACAAATAACCATTGGAGGAGGGTTTGATGTTTTTCCACAAAAATTGTGTTTTCTTACAGTCTATTTTGAGTTGTAGTGCTCACCTGCAAAAGTTTTTGACGATTGTTTGAAAAAATCATGGCTGTTTTTAGGAAGCAGGGGAGGGTTTGATGATTTTCTCCTGAAAATCATGGTTTCCATTTGAAAAGCCGAACTTGGTGTCTCTTCCTACAAGGAGGGAAAACTTTCTTACCCAACATCAGGTTGAAAGGATTGTGGTTACCTTGGTCGTATCCAGAAGTTCTGCACAACCAAGGAGGGTCTGAGCAGCACGCTCATGTCACAGAGTGTTCTAAAGAGGGAGACAGCCTTCTATACATTCGTGACCAAAAGACCTGCAGATTATGTCTTTTGTAGGGTAGCTAGAACGATGACCATTAAGGGAGGGTATTAAAATAATATTGTAATGCTACTATAATGGTCATCTTAGTTAGTTTGGTTAGTTTCTAATTCTGGATTCAATTCACGATAGTTTTGTTTAGAAACATCCTCTTGTAATCTGTTATAAATACAGCCTTTCGTCTCTATTGTAGATATCGATTTATAATTACTTGCTAAAAAACTTAACAGGTTTTCATAAAAAACTTGTCTCTGCAGACTAATGAGTTAAACCTACAAATACTTGCCGCGATAAAAATACTCACAAGTACTCGACAACTCAACAACTTGCAAGGTTTGATAACTACATTTTTTTCAAAATTATTCTAGTTGTTTTTTGCAAAACTTTGTTTTTCCAAAACCCATCTAGGGCTTTCGCATCAATTTCGACACCATTTCTGCACCATTGGTCATTTTTATGTTCAACAAACTTTCTACTTCCTTGTTGAGGTCTTTTCGTGAATTCTTTCCTACCAATCACTAGGGTTTCTTGGCCCATTTTTTTAGGACACGTTGCGCGTCTTTTCTCAGCCCAATTTTTTGTGTTTTTGTCATAAAAACGCATTGGCTCTCTGCTCAAACAAGATTTCGTAGCCTGCGTGACGCATTCTACAAGTCGTCTTTCTCTTCGACAACTTTCTTCTCAGTATCTTATCCACAGCATTAACGAGGGTTCAATAAAGAAGGCTTTTGCCTATGTTTTTCAACTCCAAAAACAATCATTTTTTTCTATGTACCACGGGGACGTGACCCTTGTCTTTTTTGACCCGTTCCCGTACCTGGGACAGAACGGGGACGCGGGGACGAATTTTGGCCGTCCCCAAGCTGTCCCTTTTTGTCCAAAAAAAGGGGACTATCCCCAAAACTTTTAAAAAAAAGAAACATAATAAAATATTGTAAACCCTATTTGGTCCATTAAAACACGAAAACACTAACTCTTCTTCTCATTTTCAGTTTTACCATTCTTGGTAAGAGGAAGAAAAAACAGAGCAGCAGCAGGAGTGAGGAAAGATTTTATCAATGTTAATTTGCTATATATTGAGCCTCTAAAATGTCTATGATGAATGGTTTATCAATGTTATGATATGCATATTTGAATTCTCTCTCTCTATATAAAAATTCCCCTATGTTTTTAATCGTCGTCCCCTGAGGTCTAGTCCCCTAGATTTTGGCTTTGACCCGTACCCGTACCGGAAACACGTCCCCGTCCCCTAAAACGTCCCCATCCCCAAAACTTCGTGGAGCATAGTTTTTTTTGCTATTCGGGACGCGTTTTTTGTGCCTTCTGTATATGCAACCTAGGTGTTTTTCTATTTGCGAGTCCAGACTCTTATTCAACACGGGTTTTGAGACAAGAACCATGTATTTTTGCATATGTTTCAAAGATTTTTTCCAGGCTTTCTTTCTCTGCAAATATCTGTATTTCAGCACCAATCTTTGCTCACACTTGCTAGGGCACACTTTCTCATCATTTTTCTGGCGTTTTGCAAACCTCTCTTTCAGCCGACTAGGATTTTTCTTGCAAAACTCTTTGATATTTTGTAGTCTTCCACTTTTGTTTGTAGATTCTTTCTGGGTTTTTCAAGATCTTTTTTGGGTCTTCTTAGTTCCTGCATTGGGATCTGTGCCCAAAAATCTGTTGTTATGCCTTGAAACCAGTGCATGTTTGCTGCCTTGATATTTGTGCCACCATCTGGCCAACCACCTTTGACCTTAGTATTCTGCAATGGCATCTCTAATGAATATTCTGCTTGAGGGCAGTCAAAAAATCAACGACAAAAACTACAATACAATGTCTTGACAAAATTGTTTTGGGCAAGACTAATTGTCCCGAGGAAGAAGGCAAAGAGTAGGATAAATTTGATGAGCAAAATCGAGAAGTTGTTATACTCATCAAACTTTCGGTCACTGATGATCAACTACCGCAGGTTCCTTCCGGCAAAACGGTTGTTGAAATTTGGATGCATCTCAGAGGTTTGCATGAAATCTCTGATAAGAGTCTTACATTCTTCTTAAAGAACATGTTTTTCACAATCATGATGGATGAACAGGTGTCCTTGCAGGATCATCTCAAAATCAAGGACATTCGAGATCAATTGGAAGCCATTGGACGCAAAATGAAAGAAGACATAGTGGTGATCACCCTGAAGAGTCTATTGTCTTCCTATGAGCACTTTGTTGAAACTCTCAACATTGCTTCCACTCATTCCGATGTTTCATTTTCCAATCTCTGCATAATGCTTCTACAACAAGATCATTGGAAACAACAATTCGGTAGTGGTACCAACTCATCTTCAAACACAAGCTTTCTCAGCTAACTCCATTCATAAGGACACATGCATCTATCAGTTGTCTCTGTCTTCTTAGCATAATCCCTCTGCTCAGTCATCAGAAGGCCCGAAGAAGAAAAATATTCAGCGCAACTACTACCATAAGTTTGGTCATATGAAGTTGGAGTGTCGTAAACGCTTAGCTGCTCAGGCCAGGCAATTAGGTTCACAGCCTAAAGCACATGTTGCAGAGCACACTGAGCAAGATGAGTATGCCTTTTACACCTTGGCTAAAAGACCTGTAAATCATGTAAAATCTTCTGGTTGGTAGATTGATTCAGGTGCCTCCCGCCATTTCACTCATTGTCGGGATTGGTTCATAGATTTTCAGCCATTCTCAGATTTAGTCATTTTTGGAGTGGAAGAGTACATCGTTGTCGGAAAAGGCATATACAGATTCGGTCTGGAGGAAGGAAACTAATTTTCCTTGATGTGTACTATGTTCTAGGAATGGATCTCAACCTTCTCTTAGTCGGTCAAATTCTGAGGCATTCCCCTCAGTTAGACGTGACCTTCAGTTCATATTAGTGCAGTAACATTGATCGGAAAACAATCTATTGTTGTCGTCTATGTTGACGATCATGGTCTTTTCAGACTTGTTGACTCTGGTAATTCTCAAGAGCTTTTTATGGCATCCCAATGTTCCTCTATTAGTAGACTCTGGCATTAGTGGTATGGGCAATTAAATGTGCACTATCTTTCTCAGCTTGTTCGGGAAGATCTTGTCATGGGCCTGCTAGAGATTCAGACCCAGAACCTTGGAGTTTGTGGAGCATGTCAGGTTGGGAAGCAGCATCACACTCCTTTTTCTGATGGTGACTCCTAGAGAGCTCCTAAGGTATTACAACTGGTCCATGTTGATATCTGTGGACCTATGGCTACTCCTTCTGTTACTGGGTCCAGGTATTTTTTACTTTTTGTTGATGATTTCAATCATAAAATGTGGGTATATTTCCTTCATCAGAAATCAAATGTGTTTGTTTTGTTTCAAAAGTTCAAAGCATTTGTAGAAAAAGAGTTTGGTCAACATATTATTACTCTTAGAACTGACAATGGGGGAGAATTATGTTCCTCTGCTTTCTCTAATTTCTATGAACAACTTGGCATAAAGCGCCAATTAACACCATACACTCCTCAACAAAACAGTGTCATTGAGCATAGAAACTGCACGATCACTAAAATGGCTCGGTCTATGCTTGAATGCAAGTGTTCGAAAGAATTTTTGGGCCGAGACAGTCCACACTGCCATCTATCTTCTCAACCGCTCTCCTACAGTGGTTGTCAAGAAACAAACTCCGAAAGAGGCCTGGCTAGGCCGTAAACCCAGAATCAGTCATCTCAAAGTTTTTGGCTTCACTGCTTTTGTTTGGATCCCTAATGCTAAACACACCAAGTTGGATGACAAGAGCCAGAAACTTATGCTAACTGGCTACAATGATAATCACAAAGCCTACCAACTGGCTGACATTGAGACTAATCATCTCATCTTCAGTCGTGATGTGGTCTTTGATGAGGAATGAGGGTCATTTCATCTCTCTCCTCCAGTTATGAATTAAGAGGATCAGTCTCTCCAGGCTCAAGACTTGGGTGTCCATCTTCCATTAGGTCCACCGAATGGGAGGGCTCCAGCTGAGAAGACTCCAATTGTTATTGTTCCCGCTTCTCCAAAAAATCCTTCTCCTGCAAGATCACCCGAACATGCAACTCCACCACTTGATTTTCCTGAACATTCATCTAATCTTCTGTTTGATGATGATGATCTTGTTCCACCTCTTTCTGATGTTGGCACTTCTACTCTCTGCCCTAAATGGTGGGCGAAGACGATTGGAGATCTTCATGATGATGAGCTTATTAAGGGTAGAACTGCTCAGAAAAAGAGCAAACCTTCTGATTCTGTAAATTTCGCTCTCATGGCCAACATTCACAGTGTGTATGAGCCTCAAACATACACAGAGGTGAAAGGTATACCTGAGTGGGAAGAAGCTATGAAGATTGAGAATCATAGTCTGTTGAAAAATAACACTTGGGTTCTGTCAGATCTTCCTTCAGGAAAGAAACCCATCGGATGCAAATGGTTCTACAAAGTCAAATATAAGGTTGATGGTACTTTAGATAAGTACAAGGCTCATCTCGCTGCCAAAGGCTTCTCTCAGGGTGAAGGAATTAATTATGAGGAGACCTTTGCTCCGACAGCAAAGATGAGCACCATCAGATTAGTCCTAGCCATGGCATCTTAGTGTGGCTTCAAGGTCCATCAAATGGACGTCAAGAGTGCCTTCCTAAATGGTGAGTTACAGGAAGAGGTTTACATGACGCAACCTCCTGGATTCAAGGTTGTCGATAAAGAGCACCAGGTACTTAAACTGGTGAAAGTACTCTATGGCCTCAAATAGGCTCCTCGGGCATGATACATGAAGATTGATAAGTACCTCACAGATTAGGGTTTCCAAAAGAGTCCTTTTGACTCGAATCTGTATGTCAAGACTACTGGTAGTGGCATCATCCTTCTGGTTATTTATGTTGATGATATGATCATCACTGGCAGTTTGGCATCCTTGATTCAAGAAATCAAACAGAATTTATGCCAGTCTTTTGACATGAGTGACCTAGGGCTTCTGCACTACTGCCTAGGTGACGATGTTTGGCAACAGTCTCATGGTATCTTCATCTCTCAGTCTATGTATGTCAAGGCTTTGCTAGACAAATTCAAAATGCAAGATTGCAAACCTGCATCTACACCTATGGAGTTTGGTGTGAAATTGTTAGCCAAATCTAGTTCCCCGGTTGAGAATGAATCTGCATTCAAGTAAATAGTGGGCAATTTAATCTATCTCACTGGCACTAGACCTGATCTGAGCTTTTCAGTAAGTTACATATCTCGCTTCATGACAACTCCTACTTCAGAACATTGGGCTACAGCGAAGCGCATCCTACTTTATGTCAAGGGCACTCCTAACTTTGGTATCCTCTATAGTCGTACCAAAGATCCCAAGCTCATTGGGTACACAGATTTGGATTGGGGAGGCTTTGTTAATGACCGAAAGTCCACATCTTGATATGTCTTCAATTTGGGCACAAGTGTTGTCACTTGGACCAATAAGAAGCAGCAGGTCGTATCTCTTTCCTCGACAAAAGTTGAATATCAAGGAACAGTCAAAGCAGCTTGTGAGGTGGTTTGGCTTCGAAGGATGCTTTCATACATCCAGATGTATCAAGCAGGCCCTTCACCCCTCTTCTACGACAATCAAGGGGTGCTCAAACACTCGCTAAAAATCATGTCTTCCATGAGTGAACCAAACACATTGAGCTTCGTAGTCACTTCATATGTCAACTTGTTGAAGATGGATTCGTCAATTTGCAGTATGTTCCTACAACTGACCAAACTACAAATATTCTCACCAAGTCCCTACTTCCAAAGAAGTTTGTTAAGTTCGGGGGGTTCCTTGGTGTTGTTGACAGATTAACCATTAAGGGAGGGTATTAGAATAATATCTCCGTAATATCCTAGTTACTATTCTTTTAATGGTCAATATTGTAAATATCTTGTAAATATTAGAATATTTCTAATATTCATTTTATTCCTTCGTTATTAGAATGTTTCTAATAACGTTATTCTTTGTAAACTATGAATGAGCGTCTTGCTCATTCATTAATTCATCCAATATTTTACCTAATTGCCTGTGTAATAGAAATAAGGAATTTTGAAAAATCCTTAGTGAAAACAAGGAACTCCAAAATAACAAATTGCAAACCCTTGATAAAAAATGGAATTCCAAATTTGAAATAAAAATTCCAGCTTAAAATTGATTTGTCACTTCACAATCCAACCAAAAATTGCACTAGTCCAGCTAAAAATTGAATTTTCTTCAACTAGTTCAGCTGAAAAGTGCATGAACTTCAAAAAGTCCAGCTGAAAAATGGGAATTCAGCTCAAAAAATACAAAATTCCAGCTGAAAATTACATCTCCATCACAAAAACCAGCAAAAAGGGGAAGAGTCCAACTAAAAGGGTTAAATTCCAGCTGAAATTCAACTTAGCAACCTAGGAATTAAGGATTCCATGAAAATCAAAATGCAAAATTAAGCAAGAGGACTTGTGCAAGATAAAATGTAAGTTTGAATAGCGAAAATAATACTTAATAGGTCGGCCCTATCAAGGAGAAGGCAAATCCTAAGATGAGCGCCCATAAGAGAAGGATTTAAAATGCAAAACAAACACTTACTGGGGTTGGCCAATTTAATTAAATTGCAATTCCAAAATGGCACAATATAAGAGAAGGATAAGGACATTTCAAACGCAATCCAAGGCAAATGCAAGGTGAATTTGCAGACCAAAAGGTGCAAAATAACAAAAAGGAGGAGGCCCTAGCGAATCAAAATCAGATCCAAGAAATCCTAATCAGATTCAAGGCGAATCTGCTCATGTGAAAGCGAAATTTCAAGCAGAATTGAGACAATCAAATGCAAACGCAAGTCAGATGAAAGGCGAAATTCAAGAGCAGATCTAAGGCGAATTAAGGAAGAGGTGAAGAACAAAATCAGATTGATGCGAACTCCCAATTCAAGTGAATTCCAGACCCTAAGGTGCACAATCCAAGTCGGAAATCAAACCTAAAGAACGAATTTCCAGAATTAAAGGTTTGAAATCAAATCAGAATTAAGAGGGGAATTTCCAGATTCTAGTGCAAATTCCACCTAAAAGGATGAGTTTGAAATCAAAATCAAAGAAGGAATCCTTCATCATAAAATTGTGCATTTCCAGATCCGAATCAAGAGTTGCAAGAGGTTCTCAAGACAAATGTATAAGATTGTGGATGACAATATCAGATTATTCCAAAATCCCATAATCCCAATTCCAAAAGTCTTAAAGATCAAGTTCAAGTTGTTATTCCAAATTTTAAAATGTCAATCTAAAAGATGAGATCAGATTTTCAAATCCAATTCCACAAATTACAAATCCTAATCCACCAGATCCAAATTTCCAATTCCAATCCAAGATGGATGAATTCCACTCAAAGATCCCAGTTGAAGAATCGTTTGTCATGAAAATATTTTAAGTTCTTCAAACTTGCATTTCATTTTTATTCATAATTTGATCCAAATGTTGTCTGTTTCTTTTTCAGGTTTCTTGCAAGGATTAATGCATGTGGTGATGATGGAATAGTGATGATCGAGTGAAAGAGAAAGAGGACTAGCTCAAGGAATTTGCAAATCAAGTCATAAAATGATAATGATCAAGGATATGAACAAAGGAGGATTCAAGACATGTTCGAGGAAGGACAAGATTCTCACTTTCAAAAGAAATTCCAAACCGTGAAGGAAATACAAAGGACTTAACTATTAGAATAATATATTTCATAATATCTTTATTATTTCTGATTTAATGGTCAATATTGTAACTTAGGTAAATATTAGATAGCTCTAATTTACGATTGTTTCTTTATAGAAACATCGTCTTTGTAACTCCTATAAATGATCATTTGATAATTCATTTAATTCATTCAATTATTTACCAAAACATGGTATTAGAGCTTAGGATACAAAATTTGTTTATTTTTAGTTTCAAATGAAATTTTTTGAAGTTTTGAAAAACAAATTTTTGGACCTCAGTTTTTTGTGTTTTCAAGGGTTTATTGAAGTCGGCTTTTTTGCAGACAAGGTTTCTGCTAGAAATCCTGACCTCGCCTTCTGATTAGCGGTCGATTTTTTGCCGTTGCAAACCGACAGGATTTGAAAATGCGTTTTTTCGCATCGCCATTCCTCTGTTCGTGGTCGTTGAAGGTCGTCTCTAACCACAATTTTCTACGACTATTTCCCTCTGTGGTGAGATTTGTTGGTGTTTGTCAACCCGTGTTTTCTATGCGACAGGATTTTGTCTGAGTTTTCTTCTGCAAACGACGGCATTTCTTGCAAACGACGGTCGTTTTTCTCAGTTTCCTGGCTAGCACATCACTGTGGTCATTTTTGGTTGCAAACGGGATTCAAAGTGTCGTTTTCTGATTTTTTCAGCTCTCACGACCATTTCTTGGTTGTTTTCAGTTACAGACGGGATTTCCTTACTCTTTTAGCTTGCGATTTACAAATTTTGACGTTGTTTTACTTCTCCATCTGCCTACACACTATTTTCAGACTTCTCAAACCTATCCTAAGGTTTCTTCTTCAGATTTGGCTCTGCTCTAGGGCAAGATTTTTTCCAACCGGCTAGGGTTTTTGAAAACCCTCTGATTTTTATATCAGATTAAAATTTAACCTACATATTCTTTGTGGGTTTTTGCAAAGAATTTTGGGTCTTTGTCAAAAAAAATTGGGTCTGTACAAAATTTGTACATTGGGATTCATGCCAGTTGTACTTCATCTTTCTTGAAGTTTGTACTTGAATCTACCTCTATTTTTGCATTGGGATTCGTGCCTCAGGTTCCGCATTCTATTTTTTGCATCTTTAGAATTTCTCATTTTGTGTGCCTCAAAAAGCATGCAGATGGCATCTTTTACCAACATAATGTTGGAAGGTAGTTGGCGATTCAACGACAAAAATTACAACACATAGAAGCGGCAAATGATGACTATCTTAGAGTATCATCGTCTTGATAAGCTTGTTTTGGGTAAAGGATCTCATCCAACTAGACCTGGACAGGATCAGGATAAGTTTGACGAGTGCAACCAAGAAGTGGTCATGCTTATCAAGCTCTTAGTTACTGATGATCAGCTGCCATAGTTGCCATTCGGCAAGACAGTTGCAAAGATCTGGACTATTTTGAAGGATCTCCATGAGACATCAGATAAGACTCGAGAGTTGTGCTCTTCATGAAGAACTAGTTATTTTCTATCATGATGGATGAGTGTATGTCCTTATAGGAGCATCTGACAAAGATTAAGGACATTCGAGATCAGCTAGAGGCGATTGGTCGGAAAATGGAGGAAGAGGATTTGGTAGTCATAACCCTGAAGAGTTTACCTCAATCCTATGAGCAATTCATCGAAACGCTCAACATTACTGCAACTAATGTTGACTTAAAGTTTCTAGACTTATGCACCAAACTTTTGCAGCAGGACCATTGGAAACAACAGTTTGGTAGCAGTGCCACTTCATCCTCTTCAAAACAAGCCTTCGTAGCCAAATCCTTTAACAAGGATAGAGGCAAATCTCAATTAGCTCAACATAAAGGCTCCAGTCACCCTCAGGATAGCTCGAAGAAGAAGATTCAGTGTAACTACTGCCACAAATTTGGTCACTTGTTAAAGGACTGACGAAGTTGTATTGGTTTTGAACAACGGAAGCAGGGAGAGTCTTAGCCTAAGGCAAATGTCGCAAAGCACTCAGAGCTGAAAGAATCTGCATTTTATGCTTTCATGGCGAAACACCTTGTAGATCATGTGAGGTCTTCTGCTTGGTACATAGACTCTGGTGCTTCTTGACACTTCACTCATCTCCCTGATTGATTTATAGACTTATCACCTTTCACTGATTCAGTCATTTTTGGAGAAGAGTATATTGTTGTCAGTAAAGGCAACGTGCAAATACAATCTATTGGGAGGAATCTCATATTCCTTAATGTATACTACGTTCCTAGTATGGAACTAAATCTTCTCTCAGTGAGCAAGATTATGCAGTATTCTCCTCAGCTTGATGTGGTCTTCAGTTCACACTAGTGTTCAATTGTTGATCATGCGACACGCACTATTGTGGTTGTTGGCATCAAGGATCATGGTCTATACAGACTTGTGGATTCGGGTGATTCTCTTGAGCATGTCTTTGCAGCTAAATCATCTTCCATCCGCAGTCTCTAGCATCAACGGTATGGTCACCTAAACATTCACTATCTTGCTCAGCTTGTTCAGGAGGATCTTGTTCTTGGCTTACCTGAGATTCAGACTCAGCATTAGTGAGTTTGTGGAGCTTGTCAAGATGGGAAGCAACACACGACACCATTCAAGGATGGTGACTCATGGCAAGTCTAAAAGGTATTGCAGTTGGTTCACGTTGATGTATGTGGTCCAATGAATACATCTATTACTGGTGCCAGATATTTCTTGCTTTTTTTTTATGATTTCAATCGTAAAATGTGGGTGTACTTTCTTAGACAAAAATTAGATGTGTTTATTGTATTTCAGAAGTTTACAACCTTAGTAGAAAAAGAGTTTGGTTGTACCATAGTCACTCTTAGGTTAGATAATGGGGGGAGTTTGGTTCTTATGCTTTCTCCAACCTCTATGATACACGCAGCATCAAACGCCAGTTAATCGCACCCTACACTCCTCAGCAGAACGGCATTGTTGAACGTCGAAACCACACTATAACTAACATGGCTAGGTCAATAATGGAACCCTAATAAATTTTGGGTAGAAGCAACATTCACTGCAGTATATCTCCTTAATCAGTTTCCCAGACAGGTTGTTAAGGGGAAGACTCCTGAGGAAGCCTAGACTGGTTGCAAACCTAGGATTAGCCATCTGAAAGTCTTTGGCTCTTTAGCATATGTTTGGATTCCAGATACCCAGCGCTCCAAGTTGGATTCGAAGAGTCAGAAACTTATGTTCACAAGGTACAGTGACAACCACAAGGCTTACCAATTGATTGATGCAGACATTGATCGTCCTATCTTCAACCGTGATTTTGTCTTTGATGAAAAACGAGGACCTTTTCAGCTTTCCTCATTTGTGTAGAATTATGAGGATCAGCCTTTGAATGCCATTGATTTGGGTGTTCGTCTTCCATTTGGTTCACCTAATGGGAGGGATGATGCAGACTCTGAATTTGATGATGCGCTACCTGAATTTCCTCCAAATGTTTCTCATGTTCCAGTTATTCCTCCTTCATCTAATGTTGGTTCTTCTACTCTTTGGCCTAAATGGTGGTCTAAAACCATTAGTGATCTTCATCTTGATGAGCTCATCCAAGGTAGATCTTCCAGAAGCAAGAGCAAGCAGCAAAATACAGTCAACTTTGCTCTCATGGCTAACATTCATAGTACTTTGAGCCTCAAACATATATTGAGGCTAAAGGGATTCTTGAGTGGGAAAAGGCTATGGAAGTTGAACATCATAGCCGTCTTCTGAAGAATAACACTTGAGTTCAACCTGATCTTCCTCCAGGGAAGAACCCCATTAGCTACAAATGGGTGTATAAAGTCAAGTACAAAGTTGACAGAACCCTTGACAAGTACAAAGTTTGTCTCGTTGCTAGGGGGTTCTCACATAAATAAGGCATTGACTATGAGGAGACTTTTGCTCCTACAGCCAAAACGAGTACCATACATCTCGTCCTTGCCTTAGCAGCTTAGTTTGGTTAGAAAATCTATCAAATGGGTGTTAAGAGTGCCTTCCTCAATGGTTAGTTGCAGGAAGAAGTCTACATGACGTAGCCTCTTGGTTTCAAGGTTGCTGGAAAAGAACATCAGGTATGCAGACTGTTGAAGGCACTCTATGGCCTGAAACAGGCTCCTTGGGCTTGGTACATCAAAATTGACAAGTACCTTTCAGATAATGGCTTTCAAAGGAGTCTATTTGATTCTACTTTGCATGTCAAAAACACTAGTGATGATATTCTTCTTCTTCTTGTCTATGTTGATGACCTGATTATCACTAGTAGTTCGGCACTTTTGATCGATCATATCAAAGAGAGTTTGTGTAAATCCTTTGACATGACAGACTTGCGACTTCTGCACTACTGTTTAGGTGTTGAAGTTTGGCAAACTGAAGGTGGTATCTTCTTATCTCAATCTAAGTATGCCCACAGTCTGTTGGACAAGTTTTGGATGCAAGACTACAAACCTGCATCCACACCTATGGGCAAAGAGTTGAAGCTGACAGCCAAATCAGATTCACCTGTGGTGAATGAATCAACATTCAGGCAATTGGGTGCGGTCTCCTCAACCTTACTGCTACTAGGCTTGATCTCAATTTTGCAGTAAGCTACATTTCACGCTTCATGACAGTCCCCAAGGTTGATCATTGGATAGCAGTGAAGCGTGTGCTGCGTTATGAGAAGGGCACTTTTGATTTTGGTCTTCTGTACAAGAGAAGTCACGATCCTAAACTTATTGGTTTTATAGACTCAAATTGGGCAGGTTCCATTGATGACAGAAAATCAACATCTTGGTATGTTTTCAGTTTGGGATCTGGTGCAGTCACATGGACTAGCAAGAAGCAACAAGCGGTGGCTCTTTCCTAGACAAAAGTCGAGTATCAAGGAACAATTAAGGCAGCTTGTGAGGCAGTTTGGCCAAGAATTTGGTCTTCCACGGGAGAACCAAGCATGTTGAACTTCATTGTCACTTCATTCAAAAGCTGGTTGAAGACGGATCAGTTCAGTTGTATGTTGCAACTGTGGATCAGACATCAGATATTCTCACCAAGTCCTTGAGCCCGAACAAGTTTGTAAAATTCAGGGGGCAACTTGGTGTAGTTGATAGATTGACCATTAAGGGAGTGTATTAGAATAATATCTTTATTATTTCTTATTTAATGGTCAATATTGTAACTTATATAAATATTCGATAGTTTCTAATTTCCGATTGTTTCTTCATAGAAACATCGCCTTTGTAACTCATATAATGGTTGTTTGATCATTCATTCAATTTATTCAATTATTTACCAAAACATTAACTACTACAAGGAATTCAAGATCAAGGCATATAAGGAACCGGATAGCTCTTCAAATGGAAGGATGCTACAACTTTGGATCTCCCTTGGAAATCCAAAATCAACAAGAAGGTTGACAATTTCAAGTCAATAAAAAAGATGACCAAGAAATCCAAGGATGAAGAACATTCATGAAGATGAAGCAATTTGGGAATACGAACCATCACAATCATTCACAAGAAGTAAATAGTTTTAGAAGAGTTAATCAAATTAGAAAGGATTTCTTTGTGGTGATATTTATAAGATATGTAAGTTGAGGTGGCACCTACTCATCTCCAACCAATCAAGCAATTCCAAGTCAACATGTCCAAGTTCATCAAACCTGACGCATCACACAACTAGACATGTGTAAGGCATTTAATGCAATATTGCAATCAATTTTCTCCTTGGTTCATTCTTGAAAAGATATGTACTTAAAGACTTGTAATTTTCTCATTGGATGGCATTAAATGTATGTAGCTGGTAGGTGTAACCACTCCATTAGGGTTTCCTTTGAATTATCTTGGTCGTTAGTTTAGAACCAATATGGGCCCTTGATTGTATTTTAAAGCGCTATATAAAGGCCTGCTCATTATATTTGTAAGGTAGAAGAGACTTCTTGTGAAATTGTTGCTGAAATACTGCCAAAATAAATACAAACTCATTGAAACTTGGTGTAACTTGTGTTGTTTTGGGATGTAAGCATAGTATCGTGCTTCTCCTTAGTTTAGATTTGTTTACATTGAGTTGAATGGTTGAATGGAAGGTATTTTTGTTGATTCATGGTGAAACCCTCATGTTCATACCATTTGTAGTTTGTTGACTGCAAATTACAATGCATGGTTAGTCTAAACACATTTTGAAAGCTTAACTTCAATTGTTTTATACTCATTGATTTGCATGTTTATGGTGTTAGTGTGTATAAGTGATCTAAAAATCATTTGCATACCCTTAGGAGATTGCATCATCTTTGCGTAATTGTTTTCTCATTGCGAAGAAAAGCTTGGTTTGGTTTAACTAAGTCAGCAGTAGTTTCTTACATTGTTAAAAGAAGATTAGATTCCTAAACCCATCTCTTTTGCATTTTATTTCAAAAACATTTTTTATCGGGATTAGTTAAAGAGCCCTATTGCAAAATCATTTGTTATTTGAGGGAAAAGAATTGATTAAGGGGAACATTTACATAAGTCCCTTTGTGAGTTAACAACAAGATCACATCATTTCACTGAGTCTATATCCAACATAAAGTAGCATGTTTGCAGTGTAAACCTTGGGATTACCTTATTGGATCACACAGATTAACATTGTTTAGCATTTGAGGTTTCCTTGTTCAAGAGAAGATAGAATACTTTGTATTTTATTCTATGCTGGCGAGTGTCACAAAACACCCATCAACAAGGCATAGCATGGCCACCTCTTCAAAGAAGCATTGACCTCAATGCTAATTAATTAAGGATGCTTTGGCTTAAAATATTCATCTTCTCATGTGTCAAGGTTGACAAGAACATATGTATTGTATGATTGTCCCAATCTTAAGCTTCTTCATGTGTGTCTAGAAAATTAACTCAATCTCCAAGATGGGTCTTCCCTCAACATCTAGCTTAGATAGCAACGAATGTGTCAAAATTTTGTAATGATCCACTTACCTCTTCATTCTATTATGTGCCTTTGCCTTGTTCCCCTTCTCCTCAATAGTAAAGAGTGCCTCTTTCTAGTTTTGAATGTTTTGATTTATTACTCTAACCTTTAGTTGCAAACTCAAGGAAGAGGTGATGGATGGTGAGTTGCACCCTATTACTATTTGAATGGCATGATCATAATCTTCTACGCAAGGCACATCCCCAACAATACTAAGTACATCTCTATAATTTCCTATAGATTGTTGGTGTAGTGACCTTTGACCCTGTCTTCTTCTTCTTCTTCTTCCCAAGTCTTATTGATAAGATTCAAAGTGCTGGAAATCTCTAGAACCTTGGCTACAAACTATTCATCCAATCTTAACCTTGAGATCTTCTATCTTATGAAACTTGTGCTTCTGAATTCTTATTGTGTAAGAATTTTTGTGTAAATTGACACAAAAAATCTTACACAATCAGAATCCAGAAGCACAAGTTTCATATCTTATGAATTGTGGAAATCTGCTAACTCTTATCTTCTATCTTGTCATCCATATTTGACAAGATTTCTTCCTTCATCTCATTGATCGCACCCTTAAATAATCCAATGTTATAGTATCCCTCTCCTCTGCATATGGTTCCTCTTTGTAAGGAGAATTTCTTGGAGTGACAAAATTCCTTTCATTGCCTAGCCCCCACCATGCTGCAACCAAATAATTTTGTAATAATTTACACAAAAAAATCAAATCAATTTGAAATTTTGTAACTTACCAAAGCTGGATCTCACTTCCTAGAAAAAAATTCCAGTATTTTTTTCTGATTTGTAGCCTTAGGGGAGAATTAGGTGGAAAGCATAGTTGCAAGGGCACACATACCCAGACCCCTAGTACGCGTACTGGGTGATGGGACGGTCATCACGTACCGGGTACTCGCTGGGGTATGTACCCTTTACCTGGAAACGCCACGTCAGCGTCGGGCCAAATATTTTTTGCAAAACGTTAAAAAAAATGTCGTGATGGCAAAAAAAGCCCTAGCGCGGACAAAACGCGTTGACTAAAACCATAAACATGGTTGGAAATAAAAACACAGGGGGAGATAAACGAAGATAAAAATGCAGATAACCGGAGATAAAAACGCAGGCAAAGAAAAACAGAGATGAAAACGCGGGCAAAGAAAGATAAAAACGCGGGTGAAGATAAACGAAGAAAGAAAACGCAGGCAAAATAATTTGTTCGAATATTATAGAATACGGCGACGGTGACAGAGGTAGGTTTTCGTTTTAAATAATCTGCTCGAAATATTACAGAATACGGAATACCTCATTCGAAATATATATTGATTCAATGATTTGTTTGAAATATCAAATATGATAATACAAAATACCCCATTCGATAATGCAGAATACCTAAAACACAGTTTATGAAATATGTATAGAAATATCAAGTATCGAAATATATATTGAGTTTATAGGAGTTTACATAGTTTCAGTAAAACACAATTTCTGTGTTTATATTTATTAAATAAAAAGTTTCAGTAAAACATAGTTTCTGTGTTTATATTTATTATTTAATAAATTAATATTAATAATATAAGTTTCGTGTTTGTATTTATAATATAAGTTTCCAATTTAAAATACAGGTTTATATTTTATAATAATATAACTATATAGTATATACTAAATATTAATAATATAAGTTTTTATAATACCGTAAAACACATAGGTTTAATAAGTTTCCAATTTATAATGCAGGTTTATATTTTATAATTTACATTTTAAAAGATTCACACACGTTTACCATGAATTCAAATACAGAGAATTAAAATTGTAAACAGTAAACAATTAAACAACAAAATTATAAATTAAAATAATTAACATTATTAAAATTTTAAAAAGGTAAATCCAAATTCAATTTTTTTTATAATTCAAATATGAGACAGAACGCATATTTTTTCAAAAAATTTAAAATTCAGACACAATGCTTACTAATAGCACAGTTTCTGAATTTTAAAACATTTATACATCTAGGCTCTAAACTTACAGCTACTTAAATTTACCTCTACAGCTACTTAGTATTTTTTTTTCTTTGTATTTTAAATTTACGTCCACAGCTACTTAGTATTTTATTTGACACTAACAAACTAATAGTCTAATATTTTTTATTTTGATCTTTCCATGTAGAATGTCGGGCGGAGGAAAGCAAGGGTTGTATCCACTGTGGAAGTATGTTGATCATGTCACCGGGCCAAAGGGTTCAAGTGGATCAGCCGAGGTCAAATGTAAGCTTTGTCCATTGAGATGGAAAGGTTCCTACACGAGAGTGAAGGCTCATTTCCTTCACATCCCTAGGGTAGGTGTTGAGCCTTGTACAAATGAGAAGGAACAGTATGATTATGTGAGGGAGCAAGAAAGGGTTGAGGGAAAAGTTGCTAATAAGAGCTCTCATACATCAACAATAGAGCCTAATCAGAGTCAGAAAAGAGATTCAGATGTAGATGTCTCATCTACAAATGTATCAATAGAATATGCTCGCAAGAGACCACACATTGGCAGCTCAAACCCCATTGGAAGATTGTTTGATGTGCAAGGTCGAGATGTAGTTTAATGTTGCTCGCTCAACTTTCTACACTGAGATGGTCCAAGCTATCCATAATGCACCAACAGGGCATAAACCACCTGGGTATGAAAAGCTTCGCACTACTCTAATCGATAAAGAAAAAGCTCGATTAGATGAACAAACTGCACCAATGAAAAGAACGTGGGCTACAGAGGGTTGCAGTATTGTGATGGATGGGTGGACAGATGCTAGAAATTGTCCACTGCTGAATATCATGGTAACATGAAGCAAAGTGCCTAATTTTTTGAAGGCAATAGACTATTGAGGGCAAGAGAAGAATGCAGAATTTCTACACACTCAGCTATGTGAGGGCATTGAGGAGGTGGGGACTACACACGTGGTCCAAGTTGTTACTGATGCTGCCCCTATTTGTAAAGCAGCAGGCATGTTGGTGCAAAAAAAGTACAATCATATATTTTGGACACCGTGTTGTGTGCATTCGTTGAATAATGCACTCAAAGACATTGGCAAGTTCCAATGGATTACAGATCTCATAGAGAAGGGGAGTAAAATAAAAATGTTCATATGCAACCATCACCACACATAAGCCATCTATCGTAAATTTGCCAAGGTGGAACTACTCAAACCTGCTGATACACGGTTTGCTTCTTACTTTATTCTTCTTGACTGCCTTTGGAAAGTCAAAGGAGCTTTGTGTTCCACAATTGTTAGTGATGCATGGGTAGCATGGAGACAATCTACATCAGATACTGCAGTTGAAGTGAGAGGTACAGTTCTTGATTAGCATTTTTGGGCTGATGTAAAATTTGTTGTGGACTTCATTAAGCCCATATGTGAGCTGATCAAATTTGCAGATTCAGATAAGGCGTGTTTGGGAGAAATCAATGAAGCAATGGACTCCATGAGTGAAAGAGTTAAGACAATAACTGATGCAAAAGATCCTTCTCCATATCCTTTGATAGAGGAGAAGTTACGTGGAAGATGGAATAAGATTAACACACCTCTTCATTGTGCTGCATATGCTCTTAATCCTAAATGCTATGATATAGAGGTGACTAGGAAGAGGGCTCCACATCATAATAGAGTGGTAATGAAAGGATTTTGGGCTGCAGTAAAAAAGATTTATGGCCGAGGCAAGGATGCTTCAACTTTGAGGACTCAATGGAATAAGTTTTCACGTGGACAAGGTGATTTTGGTTCCGTGGAAGCTTTATATGATGTAAAACTAAAGAAAGACCCTATAGAGTGGTGGTGGAACTATGGACGTGAAGCTCCTGAATTGCAATCATTTGCAATAAAATTGCTCTCACAAGTAGCTAGCTCTTCATCTTGTGAGAGAAATTGGAGTACTTACGGTTTCATTCATTCACTAAAGAGGAACCGGTTAGGGTCAAAGAAAGCAGAGAACTTGGTATACATTCATAGCTCACTTCGTCTTCTCTCTCGTATAGATCCCGGATACAATGAGGGTCCTTCATCAAAATGGGATCAAATTCCACCTGATGGAGAAGTTGCTGCCCTTGTGGATGGAGAGGTTGAAATAGATGGCCTTACTGGCTTACCCCCTATTATTCTACCAACAGAGGAACCTGAGCTTGAGAGCGATGACTATTTGGACAACATCATAGCTGAGGACCTTGATATGGATGATCAAGGCATAGAAGATTAGATGATAGATTAAGATGTCTGCCCTTTGTTTCAGTTTTTTATTTGCTTATCAGCTTGTCGTTTATCAAGCTTAATTCAATATGTAATCAGTTTGAAACTTTGATATAATATTGATTAACAATTTAATAGTAAACTACTAAACTTTTTCACTATTCAAGTCAGAAGTTTATCATTTGCAACATGTTCTTATATGATTTATGATCTTGTTCATGTTTAAAGTTTGCCTTCTCAGACTTTGTCTTTTACTGTAAGCCTATTTATTTTGATTGCTTTCAATATTTTGAATATATTTTTGGCTGGCTATAATCTGATCTGTTTGCTGCAATTCTTAGTCATGCCTATAATGTCTGAATTCTACAGGTTCAGTGAATTTCTTTCTTCAAGTTCTTTGTTATGCATCTAAACATTTAGCATATATATCATTACAAATACAAACATATTGCAAATCTGAAACTGAAAACAATACATTACATCTACAAACTTTATCACTGTTCTTGTTTTGAAAACTCAATATCATAACTCATATTTTCAGATTTTCTATAAAATATTAAAATTATATTAAAAAAAAAATTGATGTACCCACGTACCCCTGTCCCCTATTTTGAAAAACAGCCGTACCCGTACCCTTATGTGATGACCCTATTTTTAGCAGGTTGTGACAGTGACTTGGTCAACTCATCATCACAACCCTCGTGAGCTGATGCAGGGTTTTAAGGGTCCCAGCTGGCAGACTTGCTATTTTTAGTAAGTCTGGACTTACTATTTTTAGTAAGCAGTGGTTAGTTTCCACTTCTGGCAGGGCAGTATCGGCAGTGGTCTAATCTCCAAATGATATTCAGTTATGCAGTTTCTTGGATTGGGGACTTACTATTAATAGTAAGTCTATATTTGGCAGTTGCCATTTTTGGCAGGGCAGTGATGAGCTTGTTGGTCAATCAGTATGGCAGGTGTTGCAGGAATTATCATCAGAATTATATTTGATTATTGCTTGTGTTAATTAATAACAATATGTTATTAATTAATATTAAGGCGATATTATAATGATAATAATACTTTTTTATTATTATAATGTTTTGGAAGTTTATATTATAAAGAGCAGTTAATTGATGATGGTTTTTGGAAACTATGGAGACCAAGGAGTTATAAATACAGGCTCATTTGTGAAGTTGAGGAGCTATCGAATATTGATTATTGAATTTGTTCTTGGGAATTGTTCCTACTTTCTGTGCCCTAGCTGAAGGGTCAAATTAGTTGATGGAAGACTGATTCCTCTTCATCTAATCTACAATTGATTGTTGTTGTATAATCAATTGCCTGTAATCGATTGCTATTCTATAATCGATTGTTGCTTCTTCGTGCTGATGTATACAAGAAGTTCTGAATTCTTCATCAAACACCATTGAATTGAGGCTCGCCAAAGGAGTCGATTCCAAGTATTGAGAATTACTAGAGACACAGCGAATTGTATCGGATGTGGGTGAATGGCTGGAATGTTATTATGGAGGCGGAGTGATTGCAATTATAACTCCACGCAATAAAGAAGGCAGCTGTCAAAGTCTGAACGCCATACTATGGAAGTCGCGGCCAGCATATGTTAATGCCACTACACAGTATTTGACGCCAGCACAAGAAACCGTGGCCCATCTAGAATCGGTCGTGATACAGGGTAGCGGCAAGGAGGCTGTGGCTTCACCATTGGACACCCAACACTCCCCGCAGATGCTAGTAAATCCCGCGAGCAGTCTGCTATCAAGCCGTGGAGATACCACTTCAGCCGCGGGTAAGGGACGGGATAGTGGGAAGGGTCTCCAACGAGCTGCGTGGCATAACTCCCAGCCGCAAGCAAGGTATCAGCACTCACTAGAGTCTACAGTGGCGTTGCTGATGTAGAGGCTTAGCGTGGAGAATAAGGAAGCACGTGGACTAGTATTACCATCCGCTAGTTGACAAAATTATTGAGCAAAGTGTGACTGTCTCCATATTCATCACAAGCCGAATGGTATGTAAGCATGATAACCATATGATATATCGATTTGATCTTGGCAAATTGAGTTCAATTTCCA
>MU227752.1:536080-572804 GCA_018584345.1 Thuja plicata
GGTGAGAGAGATTGTAGGTACTTTGACTACGATGCTCCCTCACAAAGAGTTTGAGGTTGGGTTTGTTGAGAGGGTCACCCAGGATCCTGTCCAACCTATTTTGCAGAGGTCGAGCTTGGAGCCATCTTTGGGTTCACGACTAGGGAATGATGAGCCCTTGACTGAGAGTGGAGCCTTTTATCGTCATTACATGGTGAGGAGTGCTCATTATTTTTCCTTCGATCCTCATGTTGACAAGTTGATGGCACACAGATGTGGATTGGCTCCTAGTCCTTATCATCCGTTATGGGATGGGCTCTCGCCATCAGCAGTTGATGGAAGTTTTGGCTGCAAGTCAGTAGCAGGAGACTTGGAGAGCTACTGTGACTACAAAGATTATACAGTGGGCGGATATCTAGGCCCGTGTACAGTTTGGTGCAGAGGTAGTCATCAGTGTTGTGCAGAGGATCTACACACTTAGTACAAATTTGTAGGGTGTGCTGGGGGAGTTCAGTATATCGAGGATCCGAGTCTCCCATACTTCTTGGTTTTTGATGATCCTAAAGTTCACTTCTTTCGGGATCCGGGCACAGACAGATTCAGCACAAGAGTTTGGGTGAGCGGTTATTTGGGGTCTCTCTACAGAGTTATTCGTTTCACATTATGGGTGATGCTACAGGAACCTACAGTTTTTGCCAGTAGCATGGTATACTTTTTTCTGTGGGACCCAGGTGGATTGTGATGTTCCTTGTTCCGGTGATTGCTTGAGGACAAGCAATCTTTGGGAGGGTGGACTGTGATGACCCTATTTTTAGCAGGTTGTGACAGTGACTTGGTCAGCTCATCATCACGACCCTCGTGAGCTGATGCAAGGTTTTGAGGGTCCCAGCTGCCAGACTTGCTATTTTTAGTAAGTCTGGACTTACTATTTTTAGTAAGTCAGTGGTCAGTTTCCACTTCTGACAGGGCAGTATCGGCAGTGGTCAATTCTCCAGACAATATTCAATTATGCAGTTTCTTGGATTGGGGACTTACTATTTATAGTAGGTCTATATTTGGCAATTGCCATTTTTGGCAGGGCAGTGATGAGCTTGTTGGTCAGTCAGTTTGGCAGGTGTTGCAGGAATTATCATCAGAATTATATTTGATTATTGCTTGTGTTAATTAATAACAATATGTTATTAATTAATATTAAGGCAATATTATAATGATAATAATACTTTATTATTATTATAATGTTTTGGAAGTTTATATTATAAAGAGCAGTTAACTGATGATGGTTTTTGGAAACTATGGAGACTAAGGAGTTATAAATACAAGCTCATTTGTGAAGTTGAGGAGCTATCGAATATTGATTATTGAATTTGTTCTTGGGAATTGTTCCTACTTTCTGTGCCCTAGCTGAAGGGTCAAATTAGTTGATGGAAGACTGATTCCTCTTCATCTAATCTACAATTGATTGTTGTTGTATAATCAATTGCCTGTAATCGATTGCTATTCTATAATCGATTGTTGCTTCTTCGTGCTGATGTATACAAGAAGTTCTGAATTCTTCATCAAACACCATTGAATTGAGGCTCGCCAAAGGAGTCGATTCCAAGTATTGAGAATTACTAGAGACACAGCGAATTGTATCGGATGTGGGTGAATGGCTGGAATGTTATTATGGAGGCGGAGTGATTGCAATTATAACTCCACGCAATAAAGAAGGCAGCTGTCAAAGTCTGAACGCCATACTATGGAAGTCGCGGCCAGCATATGTTAATGCCACTACACAGTATTTGACGCCAGCACAAGAAACCGTGGCCCATCTAGAATCGGTCGTGATACAGGGTAGCGGCAAGGAGGCTGTGGCTTCACCATTGGACACCCAACACTCCCCGCAGATGCTAGTAAATCCCGCGAGCAGTCTGCTATCAAGCCGTGGAGATACCACTTCAGCCGCGGGTAAGGGACGGGATAGTGGGAAGGGTCTCCAACGAGCTGCGTGGCATAACTCCCAGCCGCAAGCAAGGTATCAGCACTCACTAGAGTCTACAGTGGCGTTGCTGATGTAGAGGCTTAGCGTGGAGAATAAGGAAGCACGTGGACTAGTATTACCATCCGCTAGTTGACAAAATTATTGAGCAAAGTGTGACTGTCTCCATATTCATCACAAGCCGAATGGTATGTAAGCATGATAACCATATGATATATCGATTTGATCTTGGCAAATTGAGTTCAATTTCCAAAACTTTGAAATATTGTAATTTGATTGTTTAATTGTTAAGCTTGACAAATTTATGAGGAAGTCGTGATTAATGAAAACAAAGAAGTTGTATATATTTGTCCAAATCCATTCAACAATTATACAATAGCAAATAAACTTAGAGCTTGCAGTCAAATTTGGATAAGAGTCGCACACGGTTCGTACAGTGATAGCCTGCCAACTGTTTGACGAAATGTCAAATTCATGATTTGCATGGTAAATTGATTAAAATTACATGGTTTAAGAATGAGGCCAACTTAGGCTCATTACCCCTGTCCCCTATTTTGAAAAACAGCCGTACCCATACCCTTACCTATACCCAAAGTACCCCCGTCCCCGTGCAACCTTGGTGGAAAGCCTAGTTTCAAAATAACACCTTGGATTCCGATCTAAATTACCTTAAGTTTGGACTGTGGTAGGTTCACTATATATTTTTTATCAACCCTATAGGTATAAAAAACAAATTCATTGCTTTTCAATCTTGGGAGCAAATTATGTGGAAACCCTTATTTATATTGTTTCAGCTTCAAATATGACCTTTTAAACTGCTTCAAAAATTAGGAAAAAAGTTGCCAAAATCAAAGAGGTATCAGCTTCCCAAAATGACCTCCAAAATAAATTTTAAAAGGGCCTTATTTTTTGCCTTCACAGCCCCAAGATCACACTCTGATATCACTTGTAATATAACCTGGCGCAATAGAAGAATATAATAGTAAATATGCTTCAAATACTTAATAATAATGTCACTTTGAGGGGGCAACCTCCTAATCCACTTTGAGGAGGATACCTCCAATAGTATTCAATAAGAACACGATAGTCTAATATGATAATAATAACTAGCCTCTCCCTCATATATATACCCAACTTTGTCTTAGATGTCACCTAGGGTGACTTAGATACCTAAATATAACACCAAAGGCAACCTAATTATCTAAATAAGAATATAATAATGATCATATAAGAGATAAGACGGCCATATGATGACTACTCAACACTATGCACACTATAGGATTAAGGGCATAGCAAAAACAGTTACAAAAAGTCAAAGATACATTCATTGGCCCCATATGCAAGCTACTGTTTCAAAATTCATACAAGGATGTGTCTTGTGTAGTAAAGGCAAGCCTACTGATCAAAAGTTGGGAATGTAATAGCCTTTATAGGTTATTTCTAGGTTGTAGGAGAGCATCTCCATGGATTTAATACAAGAATTACCCATGTCCAAAAAGTGGCATGACTATTTGTTAGTCATTGTCAACCAAATTAGCGAAATGTGTGTTCTTATTCCTTGCAAAAAACCATTGAGACAAATGAAAAAAGCTGGATTTTTTTGCTAATGTTTCAGATCATTTTGGTTTGCTAAGTTCCATTATTTCAGGTAGAGAACTCCCATTTTGTGGGAAAAGATGGACATGAAATTGAAAAAGAAATCTACTTCCACCCTCAAACAAATTTAAAAACCGAAGTGGTGAATAGGACATTAATCTCTTATGAAAGTACATTCAAAACATCCTAATAGTTAGGCTTATAATTTGGTTTATATCTAGTGTCCATACGCTAGGACCTTGCATTCGTCTACTGATAAATCTCCTTTTGAAACATGTTTTGGTCACTTACCATAAGTCCTTTTAATGTTGTGATGGAACAAACACATAGAGGGGATTTAAAAGCCCACAATGCCGAAAAGCTCATTGAGAAGATTCAGTGCGTACACCACCAGATGCAAGGGAGGCTAAAGGAGTCTTGAGCTATGTGCAAAGCAAGATATGACCAGCACAAATTCTGAGTTGGGGAAAAACTAAGGAGAAGCAAATAAAGACTCAAAGGAGAAGTAAAAGAACTAAAGCCATTATTATATAAACCCATTTAAGATAATTGAACAAGTTGGTAAGAATGATTTCAAACTAAATTTGTCTCCCTACATCAAAGTATATATTTGTTATTAATGTTGAAAACTTATGTCTCTTTGAACCTTTCCAGGTTAGATGAAGCTGAAGAACCCTTGGCGTCCGCATTGAAGACCTTGTTCCTAATTCCTATGCTCTGTGACATTTCCAAGATGGAGAAAGTCTTTTAGGGACAGCAGTTTGGGAGGCCATTCTTATATGCACAAAGGGTAGCAATATGAAAGGATAAAAAATAGAAAAATATATGTATATATATTAAAGACCTTGCTTCAAATTCCTATGTTTTGTAGCATTTCCAAGACAGACAAAAATGGAAAGTGTTTCAAGAAAGGCAATTTCGAAGGGCATTTTTTGGGGACAAAGGCAGCAACATAAAATATAAATATATACATATAAAGAGAGAGAGAGAGAGAGATTTACAAGTTTAGTTGTACAAGACATGAAGATTCAAGTTAGATGTTCACATAATCCATCAAACTAAAAATTCCATATTTCATGTTCAATTATCAGAATTTCATAGTTTTTACTACAGTGAAAGGTCCCAAAGCTAAAAATGACAGAATTCCAACAAATAGTGATGAGTAATTCATCCTCTTCACAATAGCAAGTATAACATAAAAATTGATTATGGTAGTTGAGTTGCAAATAGGAGTGTCTATTAGTTCGAAAGAGGGTTTAGAGTATGATAAGGGGCATGGCCCTATTTTTCTTTATCCTTATTTCACTTTTTTGGGGAGGGCATTCTAAATGTCCCCATATGACCAAGGCATTCCAAAGTGCCTATTTTGGGGACGCATCGTCAAAAACCATGGAGAGAAGGGACAGACAAGGGATGTCACCTATCATCCCCTTGTCCTACAAAGGGCTTTATGGATGAGGACACATGGTTTTGGGGGCGAGACACATCCCTATGTAACATAGTGACCCGAAAATCAAGAAAAATAGACAAAGATGTGATTTTACAAGGGAAACAAAGGGTAAAAAGGAGGTGCAAATGACTTGACAGGTTGGTCTGAAAGGTCAACAATCACACAAGCAAGGTAGTATCTGACAGATAAGGTCAGGAAAATGTTTCACAATCTGTTGAGTAACTAGGTGTTGGGGGTACGAAAACATCCTATATGGACAACTAACAACCCCATTAAGTCACTTTCTGGACGGCTTCTCAATGAACTGGACATAAGAAGACTCGTTTCCTAATAAAGTATATGATAAATTTATAAAATATCAAGTTGTAGGAGATACATAAGTGGAAGACATGAACAGAAGCCACCTGAGTGATCAAGGGGAATTCTAATTATTTCAAAAAAGTATCTCTGGCAGGTTCAACTATGGTCCAACCTGTTTGTTTCATAATAAAGTGCATGTAATGCATTCAAACACGTCACACATAAGAATTAAAAGGCGGGTGCAAGACTAAGAAGGGGAGTTGGCATTTCTTAGTTCATTTTGTGGTCTTCCTAACGCATTTGAACTTCGCCTCTCAGATATCTTGTAATTCAAGAAACTATAATACCCACTTGGAAGGATGTAGAAGGTGTTAGTTTTAGTTGTATTGCCTGCAATTCTGCCTTTTGTAACAATTAACTAGTGTTGTAAGTGTTAACGTGTAATTGGAAAAGCTATAGAGGAGTGGCAATGTTGTTTGGGTTTTTAGGCATCAAATTCATAGTGTTAGTGTCGAAGAAGGGTTCTAGTATACAGTAAAGCTGAAACTTATAGCCAACAAAGGAGATAGCGGCTAGACGAGGTAAAGCCTTAGTGTTATAGAGTATTCCCCCACATTTGGTTTTTCCAAGCCAATTCTTGTGTTCTCTCCATTTTTCATGCTATGTATGCTCTCTTAATGCTGTCATAATCTTTCCTTAATGCTGTTTGCATGCAACTTCACTTTAAGAACAGCACATAAATCAGTCAAGCAAGTATTAGATTGGGACATTTGAGATTCATGTTTGATAAGAATAGAAGTGGAATATCCACACTGTTTATGGAGCAATGCTCTTTTGGTGAGTTGTCAGACCTCTAGGTATGGACAGCAGAGAACATTTAAAAGCAGACTTCTCCTGCACATTTTGGTCAGATGACTAACAAGAGGCAGAGCTTTGGGAGTGTCAAAGTAAGTTTTCTAGCAAAATCCTTTGGGATGACATGTCAACAAAAGTCCCCTCCTCATTTAAAAGCATAACAAAGCACAGCATCTTTAAGAAGCCTGCAGACTGGAGTGTAATTATGGCAAGAATTCTTTGCAACTTAGGCTACACCTAACCCTACTTGAGTCCGCCAATACACGTTGAGGCAAACCATAGGAACTGGCATGGAAGGCCACGGCTGCAATAAAGTGTCAGACACTACAATTACTTCATAGAAAATAATAATACATATATAATGCTTAAATAGAAGTCTGTCTGTGAATGCTTGAGTGTGCATGTGTGTACTTATGTCAAAAGTAGTGCATAATCTAGTGGTAAGGTTTAGCAAGCTACGATGACAACCATGTTTATGCCCCACGATGCATGTTCCCAGTGTTAAAATGACACTACCTGCAATCACCCAGTGAGGGGATACCCCTCATAAGGGACTCTTAAGAAAATGGTATCCCAAGCTTGATGGTGCACTTTTCATTAAGCAATGTGTGTATCCCTCTCCTACTTTTGTCTTTTAAAGCTTTCATACTTTCTGGCATTTATCTATCAACTGGAGCACTGCAAAATTTTAAAGCAAGGAAGTAAAATGACAGTGGGACAATAGCAACGCGGACCTACTAACGTGCGAAGAGTGGTCCTTTTCCACTGTTCTAACTGAACAGTGATCACTTTAATGTTTCAGATGATACATAACAACCACAAAACTGATGCACACCAACCTTATGCAATAGATGGAGAAATCAAATTTCTAAAAATTGTATAGTACATGGATCCCACTCACAAAAGCACACCAAAATATGAACTAAGTTAGAGTAGAAAATTAATATAACACCCGGTGGTTCTTAATAAGTTATCTTTACTTTATCCTGATTTGCATGTGAGATAATGTTGCTCCTAAATTTTGTTATCCACAAGTCCACACTTATAATGGTGTGCTTTTCACTCCTTACTAACTGTTGCTCCATGGTCCTGTTCAATCAAACAGAAACAAATGGTACAATGTAGCGACCTACCTATGCATACATTCAATGTAATCTATATTGTACATGACACTCCCATCTACACATAAAACAGGAAGAAAACTTCAGTTTGTCAAGGATGCTCCTGGATCAGTTTCAATGATCTTCCATTTTGCTACATGACATGACATAACAAACATACAGTTCTATATATATTTATTGTACATTTATTCATCTAATAAATAATTGGTCTACCATGAATGCCTCTACTTCAGTTTCAGTGATCTTGTATTTTGCTGTGCTGGTTACCCAACATAACATATTATAGATTTATGGTAAGTTTATTCATCTAACGTAAAGCACTCACTTGACTACAAATTGAAATCATGTATTCTCAAACTGTACACAAAAACCAATGCATGCATTGCAACATAAAATACAATTAGTAATGTCATGTCCATTGTCATCTATGCCCCCATTACTTGATATTGATTAGCCCATCACCCATCTATGATTGAACAACATTTAGACGTGAATGATTAAATATAAAGGAAGCTAAACATTTTAAATTGGTGATCCTAAATGAAATGTGCACATGTTAGTGAACATAATAAAATAATCTGCATGGTAAAATAGAGCTATCAAAGTCCAATCAACCTTCCTTCCTATGAGCATGTTCATGTTCACGAGCTGGTGTTCCTGCGGATGCTCTCCTGTCAACCAAAAGCTGCAAGTAAAATCAAGCAAATTAGAACCCAAAAAATGAAGTTAAAAATCCAATTTAAATTTTAAAAGAAATATTTAAGAAGCGCAAAATACTACTATCAATAACACCATCTATTATGATCCTTTCATAGTTAACTAATATACTGGAACGGGCATGGGGCCAGGGTTGACACTTTTTTAAAAAAGTATGGATGAGGTGGGAAATGCCAGGAGATGAAAAATAATATAGTGGGATAAAATGATAAAAGATTAAGAACAGGGGAAGGTGTGTTGCAGAGAGGGGTCGAATTCTAGGGGAGAGAAGAGGCATCACTAGGAGGATGCATTGAGATTTGTCTGAGAATAGGGAAAATCCAAAGGGCATTAGGTGTGTGTATATAATATTACACACACAAAACAAAAAGTGTAAACAACTATCAAATAACAAAGAATGTATTAAAAGTAAAATTTAAAACCAAACAAATGAGATCAAGGCCGGAAGATTAATCGATCAGGTAGCTGTAATCAAAAGAGGTCACTTTGATCTTTTCTTTATTTACTACTGTTTTTCATTTTTTTCAGGGCAGATGGTTGTTCAAGAAACTTCTCAAGAATCACAAGGAGATTCTTGTGGAAAGAATTACTCTCATATAGGAAGACATTTCCAGCACCAGGGACACGCCTCACGATGTATCTCGTAGTTACACTAGATTCTTTAAAATATATTCGTGATGATCCATTCTCAAAGATAGCATTAATACCACATATTTTGATAAGAGACAAAGTCAACAAGACAATCTAATCCATATGCCATATGAGAATATGCAAAATAAAAGCAAGTAATGTGGCTTAAAGAATCAAAATGCCTTCTGATAATGGAATGTGAAACTCTCAAATTCAGAAAAGTACAGGGTGGTGCGTCCCCTTGATTTTTGGCACATCTCCCCCCTCTCGGAGACAGGATGCCTTGGGGACATTTCTCCGGTGTCCCAAAAAAATAATTTACAATGGGGACATCCTGGAAACACCAAGGGGCAAGCCAACCTTCCCCACCCCCTAATTCCCAGCACCTTTTTGCAATAAAAAACAGTCCAAAATTTTTGCATTTGGAGAACAAAAACCAGTATTCAATTGCAAAAAACAGAGCATTAAGGCAGCAACCAGAAAGAGAAGTGAAAGAGGTAAGTAATTCTTCCATTTTCTCTTTCATTTTTTCCAATTTTTCTAAAGTTCAAATGATGAAATGTATGATTTTTTGTGTTTTTTTCAGTTTGCAAACACCAAAAAAAAAAATGAACAGCAGCAATGAGAGTAGTGAGCATGTTGAAATAAAATGCAATCGGTTGAAGGGGGACAGCCTTAATAAATATTATTTGAATGCCCTTCCGAAGCTTTAAAAAAATATGCAAAAGGCCCCTTTAATCCTAAAAAACCTCTTCTTCAATTGGCAACACGCCTTGACAAAGACAAAAAGAAACAAGTGCCAAGTAGTGGCAAGTATTTGCCAATATAGTATTGTAAATAGTAAATATTGTAACAAAATTATTTCAATTTGTTATGAATTCAGAAGTAGATTATGTAGTTATATTATAATGATAAATTTAATTGTAAACTTAATTTTTATTTGTTATTTTAAGATTATGTTTGTATAACCATAAAATATTTATCTAATTATACTTATAATAAAAATTAACTCTATACTTAATTCATAATTAGCTCTATAATAAAAATTAACTCTATAAACACAAATGCTGCTTTACCCGCAGTCACAAAGGTTGAAGCACTAAACAATAAATGAATAGAAGCCAGTTTAAATTAGCTAAACTGAAGGTTACCAAGGTTGGTCCCTCAGATGTCCAAACAGTGGCTTTGGGGACTCAACATTAGTTTGGGAGGATTCGCCTGTGATCTTATTGATTGACATGGCTACTACCTGGGGTTAAAGTGGCACTGAACACATTGGATTATGTTGTGCCATTTTAATCTGAATCTTGAGGGCAAAAAGATCAAAATGAACAATGCCTGGAGACTTTACAAGGAAGGGGTGGTGAAGGATTACAATATGAAAGAGTTTGCTGCTTTCATGGAAGAAAACAAGGATCTGCTACCAGATGAAATAGTGGGTCTACTGAAACAAATGGGTAATGGTATAGGATACCTGTACCATCAATCCCAGATAAATGAACGAATCGTTTAGTATGTATTTTTCTCTTAGAAGTTAATAGAGGGTACTGTCCCCATAAGGCAGAACTTAATTAAAAATAAATAAAAATAATAATTCAAAGTTATTATTAATAATAATAATATATAAATTTGAATTCATTATTAACTAATTTAATGTAATTTATTGAATAATATATTTCTAATAGTTATATAATATAATATTATATAAATATAATATATTTTTATCATGTCTTAGATATTATCTTTAGATATACAACACTGAGTGTCCAAAATTGCAAAAAAAGAAAACAAATAATGTTGTAAAAATTGAAATGATAAGGTAAAAGGAAAGGAAAACAAATTTTAATTATGGAGATAAGATTTTGGATAGGATCACACCCATGAAAATAGAATTTTTTTATTATAAAAATAGCACTTTAAAGCCTAAAAATTTGCCCCCGTAACACAAAATGTTATAAACCAATAAGATTGAAGAAAAATGATTTTATAATTTATAAAATTAAAAAAATTGCATCTTAACTTCGGAGAATTTTTTAAATGAAATAAATAAAGTCTTGTGATTGGTGGAAAACCAACTTATTAATGACCAGTCAAAGGTAAAGTGAATGCATAGTACTAGCCTAACAGCAAGTACTAAAAAACAAGGGGTAGTAGATTGTGGTTATGTCACATTTGTACAGAAAAATTTAATGGGAGCTACAAGGGAGTCTATTCTCATCTATTGGGTTTTACAGGCCAGAGGTTCATGGCTTGTAAAGAAATAAAAGACAATGAAGGAGAAGAGTGTTATAGATTGCACATGGAGGTAGAAGCACAGTCTATGGCGCGGCTATGCATATGCCCTCTATGTTTGGTAGTCCTAGTGTTTGTAATAGTAGCGATGTTCATATTTCCACAATTGGAAGAGGAAGGCTACTGGTACTTCTAGTGAGCAACAAAATACAGTTGCTAGTTTGTTCAAGGTGCATGCACAAGATGTGGCAAAGTCCTCTAAAGCCAAAAAAAATCTTTGCCCATGCCATCCCATTCCATGTAGCACATTCTCCCTAATTCAAACAGATGTTTGGAGATGTGGTAATTGTTGGTAACTCGTTGCCTCCCCCCACCCCAACCAAAGAAAATAAGCTACACACTACACTACTTGACAAAGAATATTCCAAGGTGAGTGTGGTGATGGCGGATATGAGAAAGTGATGGATTAGGATGGGCTGCTCTATTATCATAGATGGGTGGAACAATATTAGACATTGGACACTTATCGATATCATAGTCACATGTTCAACAGGCTCATATTTCCTTAGAGAGAGTCATTGATTATTCTGGGAAGCGCAAGGATGTTGAATTTCAGTTTTATATTTTGAGAGATGCCATAGAGGAGGATGGGACAGCCAATTTGTGCCAGTATTTATTGTTAATGTTTTGTAGCAGCAGAAGATATCATTAGTACCTGCGTTGGTCAGTTTATTTCAACCGATGTTATCTTCGATGGTGTAGCTTGCTCAGGACTTATGCCACCGTGTCTCTCCAACACATTTGCCATTGTGTCTATTATTTCATTACGAAGATCCTCACATTTGGTGCTTTTGTTGCTTTGAAGGGTGAATCATTGTGTAACTACCACCGTCCAGAATAATGGAGATTGAAGAGCTAGCCCTATCGGGTGTAAAGTGTGTCTTTTGAGATTCCTGTGTTGCAAAAATAACGCTCAAGAAAAGAGCGTCTTGTATCCCCGACAGTTATTTTATCTGATAGTGATTGTATATTGCAAGTGTGATGGTGTTTATGAAAGGGTATTGTCCGATTGTGATCAGTGCAAAAATTATGATGTATTTAGATAGATATTATCAGGGTGTTCTTAAGAGGTGTCGATTGTTTATGGTTGGCATCCGTAAGATACAAAAGGCAATCTGTGTTTTGTAGATGCTACACAGAGTTCTTGCATAAGTGACGGGATTCAAGAGTGAGTTTTGTTTTTGACATCAGCGTGTCTATGCAGTTATATCTTCACCAGTTATTCTCAGAGATTATTTTGGTTGTGCTAATTCTTCTATGTTTGGTATCAACAAGCCCTATGTACTGTTGATGTTAAGGAGATCATTTGCTTACTTCTGATGATTGTTGAGTCATCAATCTCTGAGAAAGATAATTATTCTGATCGAGCTTGAGAATATTGTATTTGAATTGTGAGCATTCAATAAAGATCAAATTTTGGTGTGGCTGGGTTTTTCCCTCGAGTAGGAGGGTTTTCCCAAGGTATCTCAGGTGTTTAAGTGTTTTTGTTTTATCTGTTCTTCTGTTTGTTGCATTCTGGTTCAAAATTTAACATGGTATCAGAGCGGGTCTAGTAAAGATCCAGAATCAGAATGGGAAAATTGGGAATTTTATAGATACAAGAACTGAGGGATTCTTATGAGAACGTGTAGCTGAAGAGCCTTGAGAAAATGTGCTGGTGTTCGAATTTTTCACTCTCTGCCTGCACTATAATTTTGTGATTCCAAAAGATCTATCAATGGATTGTGACGAGATTTAGGCAATAAAAAGATAAGTATTTGAATATTGATCATGAATTTTTATGTAGTTAATATTAATTCATGTTATAACTCTAGGAATTGTGTATGCTTTTAGCACTAATTTGTATATTTCTCTTCAAGATAGTTTGATTCTATGAACTTCTACTAATCTCTCTAAATATGCTTCCAGGACGGATCGAGAAGGAACGGGATGATGAGAGATTACATGCAAAGTCATGCAAGCTATAGAAATGAACAAGGGAACACTACTTGCAGCCATGGGACTGAATTGGTGGCACATAACTTCATTAAAGAGAAAGAATCAATTCAGATTATTGCAATTAGTTTCTTTGAAGAGAGAGAAATGACATTCAGAGGGAGACTATTCAGCTGCAGAATTCAGATTCAGAGGGAGCTTGAGTGGCAAATGTAGAATGCCAAGTCCTTTGCAAAGGATCAGCAAGCTTGTGTACCAGGGTGACTGCAAAAGTTCATTGTTGGACAAACATTGGAGCCAATTTCCTGGTATTGTGATAATCAAAGCCATGAGAATGCTGCCCCTGTTGAAAGGGAGTCTCAGCATTCAGATGATATTTTATGTGTTTTAATGAGTTCTTCTTTGAGAGGAAGAAGTTCAAGGTACAATCCCTTGTTAATGAGTTCTTCTCTGAGGGGGAGAAGTTCGAGGTGCAATCCCTTGTTAATGAGTTCTTCTCTATGAGGGAGAAGTTTGAGGTGCAATCCCTTGTTAATGCATTCTTCTTTGTGAAAGAAGTTTGAGGTGAAAGCCCTTGTTCCACCCTCTAGGAGTAGCTATGGTGGATCCACCCTCTGGGAGTAACCATGGGAGTAGCCATGGTGGATTTCATGTGAGAGAATCCATGACTTAGTTTTATGTTCTTTCACCCTCTGGGAGTAGCCATGGTGAATGTCAAGCTGAGATGACAATATTATGTTGAGACAATCTATGATGAGAGTTTTGTTATTAACACATATAGGTGTAGCTTTTGTGTTTTGTCATGTTGAGAGATTTCATGACATGAAAATTTGTAAATGATATCTCCTTTGATAAAAGGGAGTGTTAATGTTTTGTAGCAGCAGGAGAAATCATTAGTACCTGCGTTGGTCGTTTTATTTCAAACTATGTTATCTTCGATGGTGTAGCTTGCTCAGGACTTATACCACCGTGTCTCTCCAGCACATTTGTCACTATGCCTATTATTTAATTGTGAAGATCCTCACATTTGGTGCTTCCGTTGCTTGAAGGGTGAATCATTATGTAACTACCACCGTCCACAATAATGGAGATTGAAGAGCTAGCCCTATCAGGTGTAAAGTGTCTTTTGAGGTTCTTGTGTTGCAAAAATAATGCTCAAGAAAAGAGCGTCTTGTATCCCCGACAATTATTTTATTTGATAGTGATTGTATATTGCAAGTGTGACGGTGTTTATGAAAGGGTATTGTCCGATTGTGATCAGGGCAAAAATTATGATGTGTTTGGATAGATATTATCTGAGATTATCGGGGTGTTCTTAAGAGGTGCCAACTGTTTATGGTTGGCATCCGTAAAATATAAAAGGAAATCTGTGTTTTGTAGATGCTATGCAGAGTTCTTGCATAAGTGACGGGATTCAAGAGTGAGTTTTGTTTTTGAAATCAGTGTGTCTATGCAGTTGTATCTTCACCAGTTATTCTCAGAGATTATTTTGGTTGTGCTAATTTTTCTATGTTTGGTATTGACAAGAATACAATAAGGTGCTCTGTGTACTGTTGATGTTAAGGAGATCAGGTGATTATGTGTTTTTGTTTTATCTGTTCTTATGTTTGTTGCATTCTGGTTCAAAATTTAACAGTTATTGATTTGGAACGTGTGTGCAAATTAGCTGGTTTGATGGTTGAAGGTGCTTACGTGCACATCTTTTGGACCCCTTACTGTGTTCATACGTTGAACAATGCATTGAAAGACATGGAGAAGATAGATTGGGTGCTGCATGTGCGTGTAGACGATAGAAATATTCAAATGTTTACTTGCAACCATCACACTTCACTCTCTTTGGGACATTTTCAAAGAAGGAATTCCTCAAGCCCGTAGAGACAAGGTATGTCGGCTATTTTATTTTGTTGGAGAGAATGCTTGAGGTGCAGATTGCTCTATAGTTTATGAAGATTAATTCAAAGTGGAATGGATGGTCTACAGCAAACACTGCAGAAGGGAGAAGCATCAACCAAAAAATTCTTGATGATAATTGATTGTACAATATGAGGTAAAAAACCTGTTATTAATATTTCTTAATAACTTGCTGATTTCATTTTATTAATACATTTTAAATTTATAATTTGATTGCTGATTTTATTACAAAAATCCATTTTAACTTTCTAAGTTCTAACTTGTCTTTTTAAAAATTTTGTTCGCAGAAATATTTGCTCCTCCTTTTCACCAGTTCTAGATGTCAATAGACATGTTGATACATACTCTCCAACTCTTGGAGGAGTACTATTAATTTGTTTGACTCTCATCACGCATGAAGTTTATCATTGTGATTTAATAAGTACTAAGTACTTTATCATATGAATATCTGAAATTTACCTATACTTTATCATATGAATATCTGAAATTTACCTATACTCTCTCTCTCTCTCTATATATATATATCCCAGAAACGGCCTAAAAAAATCCCATACCCAAAATGCATCCCCCTGTCCCAGAAACTCGATGAAACATATAGACTAAAGCCAACCACCCACAGAATTCTTGAAATTATATTTTGATGAAGTGACAAAGGGCAATCCAAGGCCCAGCTGGTGATGAAGACGTTTTCAAGGATTCCCCTAATCAACCATTTCAAATCTATACTCTTTATGTGGAAATTGACTCAACATCAAGATGAAGCAATGACCTTTCTTAAATGTTTTCAGATCGCAATAATTAAAGGATCGAAACAAATGATTATTGACACCAAATCTCAAATTATTGCCAAAGCAATGAAGGTTGTTAGGATGATAGCATGGCTATTCCAATAGTGATAGAGGAAGTTGAATAGGTTGCTTAGAAAATTTGACTCTATATCCTTCTTCCACATTAACCAAGCAAGTAAGAAAGTGGCAAATCAAGTGGCAAACAAAAGGTTGAGGTCTTTTCACTTCTTATAGCACCTAACACCTTTTGGATTTCCCCTATGCTCCGAAAAATTTCAATTCATCCTCTAAGTGATGCCTCTTCTATCCTGTAGAACTTGACCCATTTTCCCTTGCCCCCTCCCCACAACACAGCTCCCCTTCGTTTTAATCTTTTATCATTGTATCCCACTAAAAAAAATTATCTCTTCAACATTACATAATGACCATTGTAAATGCTGATTTTAGAACTCATGAGGTGGCATCACTATACTCACCCCTTGATCATTAAGTGTGATGCATGTTGCACAGAAATGTTTTTGGAGATGGATGTCCCTCTTTCATTTAGCACATTGCATTTCTAATTCAAGAGAATCTATGTAATGTCCCCAACTTGGAGGCTGTCAATTTTTAATGATTAAACCTACATTATTATGCATCTAAATTGAATCTATTTTAAGAAACAGTGAATAATTCATAATTAATTTTACCGTTAACAGATTTAAGCTCAATTCCTCCTTCTCTCGTAAACATGCCAACCTTAAGGAGGATGGGAATTTCCATGTCGCAGGGCACTTGACACCAATCTACAAGTAGGCTTCCTCAAGGCATTGGGACTGCATGTTCCTACCCATCTCAGGATTTTCCCTCAAGGCATTGGAAATACATATCCTTACTCATCTTGGAATTCACCTATCTTGAGGATTTACTCAGCCTCTCCCAGATTGACAGAAACCTATCCTCTTAAGGGGCTATAGTAAGAGATTAAGGAATAGGCTACAAATATATTAATATCTCTTATATTACAAAATATAAATATATATTTGTTACCCCCTTATTTTTGCATATGTTTAATCTCCCATATTTAGCAAAAATAAAATGTAATTAATGTCTTCTTATAATCGGTCTAGTATACCTTTCTTTTCCCCCCTTTCTTTCTTTGGTGTCTATGCTTTTGTCATGTTGAACCCAAATGGTTGAACCAATGTTAAGTTCAAACTTCATGGTTCAAAGTGTCCCTTGCACGCATGTATTTTTCGCGGCCTTGTTTCAAAAAGTCGGTATGTGGCATTGGTCGCCTGAACTTAAACCATTGAACCTCTGGATTCAAGGTTCAAGGTTCAAGGTTCAAGGTTCAAAGTTCAAATGTGCTTTTATTTACCAAATCTTAATGTTATTTGTCTCATGTGCGTCGCAGTCAGTCCAATGTTCTTCCTCACAATGAACTTGAACCATTGAACCTCTCGGTTCAAGGTTCACTTTGTGCTTTTGGAATAACTTGGGAAAGTTATGCACTGAGAGGGGAGGGGTGAATCAGTACCCTTTAAAACTTTTAAGCATACATACTGATCAATTACCGAGTTGAATACATTGCATAATATGAACACAAAGTAAATAACTCAAATCATAAAATCTGCAACACAACACATATTTTGGTCACGCAGAAATCCTTTGTTAGAGGAAAAAACTGCGGTGGGGATGACACCCACAATCCTTCACTACTGCAGTATAAAGGTTGATCGGTTAGAGCTACAATGTTAGCTACTTCTGGTAACTTACCTTGTTAGGCGTATTATACTTGGTTAAGAGTACAAAAGACTTATTCAGTCTACCTTGTTAAAGGATTTGACAATCTCTAATCTAAGAGATGTACCTGGTTAAAGGATTTACAAAATATAAAGACTTGCTAGGGCCTACCCACAAGCGGGATTTGTACTTCTCTGAATACAACAAAATTCAGTACAAAAATGTCTGATAAGAATGCATCATTCAAATGTTGTCCAGACTCATTATGCTCAATATCTCTGTTACCTCATTCTGCACTCGGTAGCTTAGTATTATAAGCTCTGCTTCCTTCTGCTTATGTCTCCTTCACTTCTCTTTGCAACATCTTCATCAACTCTTCAACTTCAATAACAGCAACAACAACAAATTGCTCATTCTTCAAACTGATCTCTTATACAATTTCCAGGCGGTTAACTGTGACTTAGGCGGTTAACCAGATTAAGTGGTTAAACTTAGGTTACATCTCCAATGTCTCGCGCCTTCTAAAACTTCATTGGTGGATCTGCCTCATGATCATGTTTAATCATGTGTTTGGAATCCCAATGATTCAACTAACGCTTACCTTGAATTATGTGCAATGCTTCTTGCTCAGTGTCCAGATACAATGTATCTAAATTCAATTGAAATGTCAGCTCTGGAATACTCGATAACATACTTATGCTTACTCGGTAACTCTGTACTTTCTTCTCGGTGTCTATGAGTGCTCAGTAACTGTCTTTGCATGACTCGGTATATGTAGCTTGCTCGGTGCTTGGTGGATGTCTCAATTGCCTTTACCAACTGTGTCTTCTGCATTATACTTACTTCCATACTTCAGTTACATTCACCGATATGACTTTGCATAAAATTAATGACAACACAATCACTTTAGGAGTAACATGTGCTAGTGACGGCATTAAACTTGAAGGAGTATTGATAGAAAATTTGGCGCATGGGAGGAATATTCTAAGTATGTCGGGATTTGAAAACTTATTTATGTAAAGTAATCATGAGAACTTAAGCCTTTCGTGCCGAAGTGATTGGAATTAAATATGGTGTCAGGTTTACGTCCAATCTAGAGTTAATTCACATGGTTGTATTAATTTTTCACCGCAAGCGAATATTTCATCAAGATCTTTCCGCCTCTATATGTACAAGTAATGATTTCATTCCTAATTCAAAAAAGTAGTTGTGTTGAAGAAACGAGAGGCGACAAAGGTAATCATAACTTTCCATTTCGGGAGTGGCAAGAATTTGATGAAGGCAACAGGTGAGTTTTGAAATCCTTTCTTTCATTGTTGTTGCTTGATAAAAGAAAGGGAATCGAAGTAAGATTTGTTGTTTTGCATAAGTCCTTTTGTTGCTATGAGATTGATTGGGGTATTTGTTAATATTGTCGCCATGTGGCCAGTTCTCCCAAAACTAGGGCGTACTTCCTATATTATCAGTAATTTACCGGAGTTTGATGATACTTCCTTATTCCAAGGAGACTTAGGTGAATTTCTCAAAAGGGCAAAAAACCCAATACCAGACTCCATGATGGATAGGATAGTTCTAGAAGAAGAAAGTGAAGATGTGTTAGATCCTGAATTTGAGAGAAAGGTTCAAGGGCAGCCACTACCTGAAATAGATTGGAACAGAAAAGAAGACAATATTCAACGTAGATCATTTAATGTGATAAGAAGGACAGAGAGATGGTTGAAAAACCATCGAGTCGGGAAAATATTGGCGCCTCATTTTGAGACTCTTTCAGTTGATCATGCAGATATTGTTTCACAATCTCGTTCACCTCCTAATCCATCTGTTGATGTTGCAGGTACTATCTATATTAAAACTGAAGGTGTTCAGGCAAAGAGATCCAAGAAGATTCCCTAGAGTCCGCCTCCTACTCGTGTGACTCGATCGAGGAGCAAGAAAGAAGATCAGTTAATTGTTGACCTTGATCCTGCTGAAGAAACAAGCATAAACATGGATAGTCAAGTATCTGAGCTCCCGGACACAGATAATGCAAAGAAGGAGAAGGAACTTGAGGTGAACCCTGATTCTTCGAGTACTATGGTATAACCGACCAGACCAATCTTCAAACACTTCCAGCAAAGAATACTCCAGTTATTCCAAAATGGCTGGAGAGTTCAATTAGCAAGAAACGCAATGTAGTCCCCATTTCACTGCCAATTGAAGATATGGTTAGTGTCTTGAAAAAGTGGCTAAACCGAAAAGACTCAAAACAGAGTCTATGATTGGTGTAGATGAAGATACTGAGCATTGGATGGTAGAAATAGCCAAGCCTATTGCAAACAAGGATGTGGAAGATGCTTCTTCCAAAGATTTCACCATTGAAAGGGTTGATTTGGGAATGGCTTCACGAGCCACTGATGCAAAGCATTTAGAGTTTTCCACCAAGATGTTATCTAGAACCTGGAAGGATGAAAGGGATAAAGGGGTACTGAGACATGGCAGAATACATAAGCGTTATCCACAACCCTGGTTCACAGCCGCTCTCCCAAGTTCCTCAATCGTTTGAACCCAAATCGCCTATGAACCACAAGCTGCTAGATCAGATTCAGGGGAACAAAATCATTGCAGAGTTATTCCACAATTGGCTGGAATCGATAGTGCATCAAGGTGTTGATTATATTACTAAATTGGTGAGGATTCATGGCGATGCAATGACAGTGAGTAAAGAATTGGATGCAGAAGTCAATGCATGGGAAAAAGAAAGAACTACTTGGGCAGCAGTAGCAAGGCAAATGAATGATGTGCGGAAATACGGGATTATGAAATTCCTCGTTGAAAAGCTTGTAGCCGGTTTAAATGATAATGTACTTTGTCTCTAATAATAACATAGAATGGAGAAACTCGATCATCAAACAGGGACATGAGGAATCGGTTGAGCTACTAAAAGAAGTAACAGAGCTCACGAATATTATGCAAAAAGACTTGAAATGCATTGATATTCAGTTTCTACAAGAAGATGAGCAAACAATTAGGGGGACTGATGAAATGATTAAAACCTTCAAGGAGAAGATAAAAATTGTGAAGGAAACCAAAGCTATGACTACCGAAGATTTCTCCAACCTTGCAAGGATTGAATCAATGCTAACCGTCTGTCTTGATCATTTGGAAGCCCACAAAAACAAGGTAACCAAGGTTATAAAGGATAAAGAAGTTTGGAAACAGAGGATCCTGCACATCAGGTTGCCACATCACCAAATCATTCTCAACTTCTCGACTGCACACCTAGAGTGGAGGAAAATACGTGGCGTACCTTCAACACAAAACCAACCAGCAAGCTCCTCGACGGCATCTCAGTCCTGTAAGTGCGGCAGAATTATAGTTTTGTTGCTTAAAATTTTCTATTCTCTGTCTGTTTTTAGTTAGTCATAGTTAGTTATGCAAACTACAGGCTCTGACTCTAGTGGAGTCATTTTTACTCTGGTTTTCAAAAAAAAGACTATTGGCCTGGAAGCTATTTATATGTTTAATTAAGACTATGGAAGGTCTGAAATTTAGAAACAAAAAAAGAGACATATTTCATTTTTGGGTTTTTGATATATGTGTGGTTGATGTAAAGAAGGTTTTTATCTGAGAATAAAAATATATTTGCTGCAGTTTTCAAATTTGTGAGTTTGGAATTTGTGGAATTGGTCTTTGTTGGGATTAAATCTTCAGTTGCAGTGTTTATTTACTTCTTTATCTGATCGCAAGTATGTAAAGATGGAATGAATATATGAGTTTATTTGATAATTGCCATCTGAAGCAATACAAAGTCTATGAACTTTATTCATTCAATTACAATCCGATTGCATTCATATCATGTTGATGAATGGATGTGAAATGCCTTTCTTACTTTCTGGTGAAAAGTATTTTCTTTGATTAGTTAATCTTAGATCAATTCATTGAAATCATATAGGTAGTTGTACCTTTATACGGAGGTTGAACCGTGAGTGGTTCATCCAACTGTTGGTTCAATTGATTCTTGTTCAAGAGGGTAATAGAGTTTACGTTTCATCAAAATTTTAGCAAGGACAAATCTGTTAACCAACAATAATCATAACACATATAACTATAACTATATATATAATTATAATTTTGATCTTATTATCAATGACAATTATATACATGAGTGGGATATACTTATTAGACCATATATGAATACATATCTCTAATAGAATTCAGATATAATAGAGGTTCACCCCGCAGTGTGACGGTTAAGTCACAAAGCCTTGTTGATAAGGCGTTCCATGTTCAAGTCTCACCACTACCACCGAGGTATGCGGAAGCCATCTACCGTTGAACGCGCACGTACGAGGTCCAACGCAGCTGACTTGCTCGGGAGCTCCAAATTCACCCGCTCTCTAGAACTCACGGCTACCACAGTTGTTGTCTTGGACGAAGGTTAAACTGACGACTGGCTTTGACCGCAGGCCTGCTCGTGGCGTTTGGTCTGGCTGCTCTCGGTGTCAACACTATGGTTTGTGCCCGATGACTACCATTGCGGCTGTTGTCCCTGGGAGAGATAAGGAATAGCCACGTCGACAGAATTTAGTGAAGTGATAAGGGTTTGTCCACGGTGGAGGAGAGGAGAGGAGCCGCGTCATACTTGGTGCATTGATGGACCTCGCGATGCTTGGAGAGATAAGGGGTCTGCATCGTATGGAGAGATAAGGTGTACTCGTTGATGGTCGATGCCATAGCAAGGGAGATATAAGGGATATTGATGGCCATGGAGAGATAAGGAGACGTGCAGCCAGAGGTATATATGGTTGCGATGCATCAAGTATCCGAGAGGTGTTAATGTCACTTTGTGATGTATCCACCACAGTGATGGGCTCCCCCTAATGTGACCCCACTGGTTCATAGCTCCAGGCAAAAGCGTTGAATAATTACAATAAAAAAAAAAAAAAAAATTCACCGATCAAAAAAAAAAGAATTCAGATATAATATTATTTATGATAATTCTTATATTCCATACATATTAGATCTTTATATAATCCAAATGTATAACCTATGCATATAATTTGCATATCTATATATTTCTGATTCTACTATTATTACATATATAAATGCTGTAAATATTAGTCCATACACACACACACACACACACACACACACACATATATATATATAATTCATTATTAATAATATATAAACATAATATATATATATATATATATATTAACCCATATATACTTCTGAGTGTACTATTATTAATATATAGAGAGACCATATATATAATGATCCCCTATTTCTAATAATATTCTGACATAGCAATCTGTAGATCAGCATTGATCTGCATACCAAATATGCTGTCAGATGTCTGTCAGCAATATTGAGAATATGCTGAAGTGGAATTATATAATCCATATTTTATATTCTTATTCCTCTTCCTTCCCGATTACTACTTCCGTTTTTATTCCAAGTGTTCAATACTTATTATCATTTTCTTATTCGATGCCTTTCTTTTGAAGGATGAAATCGATTTGTGTTATATAATTATTCATATACCCTTTGGTATGGGTTACAGCTCCTCTTAAATCAGATTGGTATTTGTTAATGAATCCCTCTAACATGATCGCAAATCTTAGGCAATCTGTCTATTATATTCTTTTGACTCATATTAACAATGTTAATCATAATGTATTCTTTCTTATCTCTGACTGTGTGGCGGTTGATAATATTTATTAATTATGACTGATCAATGATCTTTGGCCAGAGACTATTCCATCGTGTCCCGTTATCTTCATCGACTTGTAAGTTGATGGTTTTGAAATATTTGTTTTGCTTATTAAACATGTCGACTTAGTCGACATAATAATATATTTATGATAATTACTTTACATAACAGAGAATATTAGCAATATTATTTGTATATTTTTTATTGTTGATGATTTGTAGCATCGGTCGGAAAAATCACATTATTGAAATCCTAAACACAAGTATTCTCCATATGTCAAGATTATTATTCACATAATTAATAATGTTATAATTATTATGTATATAGTAATACATATGCACATATGTATATACATAATAAAGAATGGCTTCTTTATTATATATATGATTACATATATATATACATATGTAATTGAGAAACTATTATATTAATTATGTTAATAAATATAACCGACTATGAGAATATAATTCATAGTGATTATGAATACCGACTGAATTAAATACCATTAAAGATCGACTAACAAGTCGATAACATTGGAGACCGAATACAATGTACACTTAACAAGATAGAAATGAGGAAATTAAAATCCAGGAGATCATTAGGAATGAAAACAGGGAGCTGGCCAAGGAATTTCAGTCTACCATGAGAGAGTCTATGGCAGAGATTGTGAGGACTTTGAGAAGAACCAATCAACATTCAACAGTCAGTTTTTTTGCAAAGTGAAGAAGAGAACCCAATTGAAGAAGAGCAATAAGTGCCATCAAGACTTGAGGATGAGATGAGATGAGATGGCAAGGTACCAAGAAAAGAGCATGCTCTAAACCCAGCCATCCGCTGTGGCATGTCATTCGTGGAGTATTATGATATGAAAACAAGGAATGAGAATTGAAGAGATAGAAGATATCAAGATCAGACACAGAGAGATATATAGCAGCAGTTGGGAATAATCACTATAATCCCCTATGGGATTACAGCTAGAGGCTTGGTTACAAAAATTGGATACCTATTTCTCACTAAGCCCCATGTATGAGAAAGCAATCAAGTTTGCAAAACTTTACCTAGAGAGTGCTGCTGATGAGTGGTAGCATGGCATGGTGACCCAAAGACACAGCTCAATTACTACTGTAGAGAAGTTTGCAAAAGATTGATGGAGAGGTTTGACTAAAAGGATCCAAAGATTCATTTGAAGTTAGCAAAGTTGGGGCAAGAAGGTACAATTGAGCAATATGTGGTAGAGTTTTAGAGGCTATAGGTGATGATTCCAGATGTGGCTGAAAGGAGATTCATACTGCTTTTTGTAGAGGATCTGACCAAACTGCTTAAGGGTTTGATAAGGGCATTTGATTCAAGTTATTAGCAAGAATCCATTAGGAGAGCTCTAAATTTGGAAAATTCAATGACCAAAAACAAATTCTACTCCAAGAATGCATCTCCAATTCAGTATAAGCATACTCCTCGTAAGAGTTTCCATCAACCTAAGGCGTCACTCACAAAACCTGACAGGGTTCAGGAATCCAAGAACCAAAACCAAAGGAAAAAACTATGCTTCACTCATAGAAAGTCATGGCAACCAGGTCGCAGGTGCTCAGGAAAAAGGCAGATAGACTATAAAGAGTTAGTCTCAAATAAGACTTCAGAGGTAGGAGAGTCAGAACCCAAGGAATGTTGCAGATGTGGTTGAGCATGAGGAGCAGGGAGGAGAGCATTCAGGTGGCACACTTGCCACACTTTCAGGAGCACCTAGGTATCATCCTCTTCAAATTAGAGAAATTTACAAGGAACTATTGACAATTGTGATCAATAGAAGATCAAATCACAACTTCATTGATGAGTTTGACGACAGAGGATTTTAAAGGATTTAATGTTACTGAGGTTGATGGGTTTACTATTCCATGAATCAAAGCATTAAACAGCTTGAGTTGACCCTAGGAGGGCTGAAACTATTAATATAGCTTTCCACATTCTTAATATAATGCCTTCAAAGGCATTATATCTGTTAACACCCTTAGAAACGTGAGGGAAAAGAAAATTAGTGTTTCCCACCTCAAAATATTTGGAAGCCCTACTTTTGTATTTATTCCCAAAAACAAAAGAAAGAAACTCGATCCCAAGTTTTTTCAAAAACATCTTTGTAGGCTATGGAGGGAGAACAAAAAAATTATGGCTTAATGATTCCTCAAAAAGAAATGTCATATGAAGAAGGGCCTTTTTCTTCCGTCCAAACTAATGAAACTTATGAAAATGATAAATTTAGGGAGGGGGAATACTTTGATAGCCCTCAAATGCATTCAAACATTATCTCCTTCATCTAAAATGACTAAGAGTCAACATCCATATCATGCATTAATAACTTCTATGAAAGAGAATCTCAATTTTTTTAAGAAGCTAAACAAAACAAGAAATGGAAGGATGCAATGTAAGTAGAGTATGGCGATCTAATTAGAATCTAGGTTAGGATCTTGTTCATCCACCCTCAAAAATAAATGTTATCAATTGCTCCTGTTGATATAATATTATAAAGTTAAATACAACTCTAACAGTAAAAAAAAATATAAGACAAGATTTGTCGCTAGAGGCATTACCCACTAACATGGTTTAGACTATCACGAAAAAAATGAACACCATAACACCATTGGTATGCATCTCAAAATGATTAGAAGATACACCTGAAGGATGTTAAAAATGCATTCCTATATAGTGATCTCCAAGAAGAAATTTATATGTTCCACTCAAAAGATTTCAAACAACCCAAACAAATAAACCTTCATTTGTTACCTCGGAAAATCTTTGAATGGGCTTCGACAAACTACAAGAGCTTGGTATGTAGACTTAATTATAAAGGGTAATTAAATCAATTGTTTGAAATGACCAATATAACTTTGCATCATTTTTAAGGAATGGTCATATTCTAGGATTGACATTCTATTGTGATATCTCAAGCTAGAAATGCAAATGACTTACTTCTTAAAATTAATATGATGGATTGTAAGTCAGCTGCTATATCTATTGAGGTGGGTATTAAATTAAACCATAAACCACCACATGTGAAAAGGCCAAACCTACTTTATATAGACAATCAGCAGAAATTTTGTTAACTTTACAATATCCAAATTTGATATTACCTATGCTATAAACACTGCACCTAAGCTTATTCAAACTCCATTTATGGATCACTCGAAAACGGCAAAAAGAATATTAAGGTATATTAAAGGTACACTTATTTATGGCCTTTTTATTCCTGCACCAAGAATACCAATTTATTTGGTTACTATGATGGTGATTATGTTGGTGATTTTATTGATAGGAAATCTATCTCTAACTATGTCTTCAAATATAGTGAAGGTGCTATCACATGAATAATAATAAGAAACCATGGTTTGTTCCTCTGTAGAGACTAAATATAGAAGTGCAATAGAAGTGGCAAAAGGATCAACGTGGCTTAAAAGTCTATTATATAAGACTCGTATGGACACTAGTGAAAGCACTACAATATCATGCAATAGCAAAAAGTTATCATGGTCTTGCCAACAATCATGCTAAACATCAGAGAACAAAGCACAATGAAATCCCTGTGCAATTCATTCAAGAAAAAGTTTAAAATGATAAAATCATTCTCCAGTTCTACCACAATGATGATCAAGTGGCAGATATATTTAAAAAACCTCTGTGCAATGCCAAAATCTATACTGTAATACAATTCTCAACTTCAAGGAGTTGCCATTGAGGGAAAGCTTACATGACAATGACACCTCCCAGTAGCTAGCCTTGTATGTAAGACCTATGGGTATTGAATAAGACCTAAGAGAACATATAAGACCTAGGAAATTGTATGTACGAACTATGGCATGATGTGGCACATGTAAGATCTGCAGGCCTTGTAAGTGAGACTTACAAGACCTCTCTATCACTTCCTCTAGATTATTTCTTCCATGTGTAAAAGCATTGTATGTAAGACCTATGCACATTGTGTATTATAACAAGAACATTGAGGGGTTTTGTTTTGAGAAGGCTCTTTAAAAGGGTCCAACAAGAAATTCTATAAGACTTATTTTAGCATCATTATGAGAAAACTGAATTATAAATTATGAAAAGAGGTTTATCAATAGTTTGGAATGTGTGATCTTCACCTTGGCATAGATTTTATCTTTGTGACATGCTTGTCAAAGAAGTTTGGCATTATTAAGGAGCTCCATCTTTTCTTTTTCAAAGAAATCAACAATATAAATGCCCATAAACAATAAGGGAGAGTGTTAGAAGTTAGAACATAATAATTATTAGGGACAACATTATTTAAAAGTGATCCTATTAACATTAAACAGGACTCTATTTTAAAATAATGTTTAGCATTATATATATGGCATATAAATCCCATATGCGCACGCGCACACACACACACATAGAGAGAGATTAATTAACAGCTTACAAAAGAATCTAATTTGGGAAAACCTTATGGTTAAAAACTCCCAAAAAGCATCATTCTTTATTTGAGAAATCTCACACTGTCTGTCAACCAATCTCAACAAACTGACTTTCCACAAAGTCTCCTCCCCTTCTTCCAATGCCTCAATACTTCTTGGCATCTTGCATTAATGCTGAATTCTCATAAACGTATCACAAGATCATTTTTTTCAATACATAGGAATCCCTAAGGTATAGGGCTACATTCATCCATCCATTATGATTGGACTGCTATACCTTTTCATTAAGGTATATGATATATAACAAATAAAATGATGTTTTCTATTAATCTATTAATTACTTATAAAACCCAAATTTTCTGAGCATCAGGGCACTGTGGTGGAGACTACAGGTGAGTTGTTGTAATTCTAGCTCGATTTTTGTCATGGCTAAATCTCATGATCTTGGATTCCTGACAAAACAGGTGTATGAACATTGAGTTGAATGATACCCTGTAGTAAATTGAACAATTCTCAATAGTCATGCAACCTTTGTCAAACGACATGCTTGTTGTGTATTCTCCCTGTTAAAAGCAATAGGTAATTGAATGGCCCTATTGCCCTCTGGAACAATACAGTGTAACTACAATAATATGCTGATCCAACTTTCACTATGTACACATCAAGCTAGACCATAACAATGAATTAAATTAATTTTTATATGCAATCATTTTACCTCGATGCCTACGCAATATGGCAACTCTGCCTGTCCGTGTTGATCAGCTGGTGTATCTTTCTTGTTTGCATAAGCTGAATAGCCAACACAAGCATACTTGAAATCGTCCAAGCTCCGTCCCTCATTTGAAGCCTCTATATCAGACCCTACTTCGACATAGTTTGGCACTGTTCATTCAACGTTTAAAATAGTAAGCATATTTGTCCAAAATTTTAGCTCTTCTAACCTATGAACTTCAATATATACATTACATGGATTGAATGTGTATATGGATGAAGACCCAATTGGAGAGGCATAAAAAGAACTCTAAAAATAAAACTAAACATGCAAGCGGCAAAGAAACAGATAAAATGTATAGTAAATCAGAAAAGATAGTACAAAGAGAAAAATAAATCAGAAAAGATAGTACACAGAGAAAAATAAACCAGAAATGGTTAAAAGACCGAAAGAGAACTTGGGGCTCATCACCCTTTAAGCGCATATCATGCAATATCTGATTGAAAAAGTTTTGGATCTTCCACAATGTTACCAGAGACATCAGAGCTTACGAGTTTTTAACCAAAGATTAATAAAACTTCTGTCATCATTATTAAATATCCTGTTGCAAATCTGTCTTGAGGCACTACATCAAACAGTTGTCTATTCATTCATTTAAAATTAAAAAACATTAAGACAAACTAGAGTCCATGTGTCATTTTTGTGTAAGCTCTAAACTAAATTCATGATTAAAATAGCAACAAACTCTAAATCAAACTAAACAGACACATTTTGCTTTCTCTTTGTTCAGTTTCATGACTGCATAACATGTGCCTATCATTTTAGAGAAACTATCCTGTCAATCACCACATATACAGCCTGAGTTAGCCTAATATGAAGGCAGATATACACCGTAATGGAGGTCAAATGTTTGAATGCATAAGGTTTTGGAATTCTACACTTTATGGAACAAAAATACAAGGTAAATAGAGAAACAATTAAGTTGTTGAATGTTAGCATAATTAGGACTAATACATTGACTTGGTCTATCACTTGGCAGTGATGTAAACAAACTGCCTTCATCAGTCATTCCTATGTTAATGCCTGTAGTTTAGAATATACAACCAGATTGCTTTGCCTCGATGCAATTTGATTGTCAGCTAATTTTGTTCCAACAACTTTTCAAATTACATGTGGACCTACAATAAATGTGAAGCTTTGCATTATTATTCTGTCATACTAATTTTGTTTTAAGGTATGTCCTTAGGCTGAAGCTATACAAACATTAACAGATTCCCCTTTCCTTGTATTGTTTTGGCTATAATGTCCTCATACTGCTTATTTTGCAACAAGCAAATTCTGAAAAAAGATGATTTTGATACTATGTTATTATTTTCTTGTTGGATCCTTAGCATAAGAAAATAGCCATTGCAGAATATCATCATAGGGCCTCACAGTAACGATATTTATCTGATTATAGGGAAGTAAGATAACAAAGAATATTAAGAATAGCATTTCCATGTAAAGGACAACGCCAGCAAGATTCCAATTGCATTGTTCACGCTGTTACAAACATTTTTTTTGCTTTCCCCAGCCCAGCAAATATCTGGCAAGACCATTCCCTTTCCTAGATAAGAATAATTAACTAAATTAGTAATATAGTACTTTACCTAGTATGAAAGCTTAGAGGGATGTTATAAAAGCAGCAGAAAGTGATATCAGAATTCAACCGTTGGATATCATTTCTTAATTCCTACTCAATCCCTTGTTAATGATTGTGGCTATTCAAGGTCATAACCTCTTTAGGAAATGTTGAATTTTAAAAATTGATTATGCAGTTAAAAGGTAGGAATCTACGAATAATTTTGCAACGTAAGAGGTTAGGGAGCTCAACAATTGGTTGAGCGGTAAGCTACAGTTTTTCCAAACCATTCAATTACATTTTTGCAAAGCAAAAACCATGTATCAATAATTAATTTACCAATGTGGGATGTTAGGATGCTTGACCAATAGGTCAAGATATGAGTGATATTTTTCCGCAAACCACTCAACAGCATTTTTGTGGAGCAAAATTTGAGATTGAAAATGCAGCATAGAATTAGAATGCAATCAAGGAAAGCTTCAGAACCTTAGGAAATTCTTTTGGAATGACTCTTACAAATGGGCCTCTGTTTTTCAGCATTCAAATTATCTAATACACACTGCGCCACGATCTCCTTCTTTGCTCCCAAATTATGAAAAGAACTGTTCTCCTTCCCTTGCTAGATGCGTCTGAAAGGACCTTAAAGGATGACTTCAAGCAGCAAGCATTTTCCCGCCTTCCTTCCTCATCCATGGAAAACTTCCAATAATTTGATTGCTAAATATTAAAGTTTTGATCATAAGAAAGACAGAAAGCATCCTACATCATTTTATTAGTATGCATGATCACTATCAGTCATTCATGAGTTCAGGATTGTGTTGAGGATATATGTTCAGGATCCAAGGATCAATTTTGATTGCCTTCCAATTTATGCCACCATGGGTGCACAACACACCTCTATTTCAGTTGAAGAATCACCCAGTTGATTCTAATGCACCTCTGTTCCATATCATATGTTTTGTGATTCTTCAAACATTGAAAATTTGCCAGACTGGCCAGTTGTGACCACTAATGTTAACCTGTGTTTCATTGTAATTTCACATATCAGTGCCAAATGTATGGGTACTTAAATAAGTTCCTCACTATTTTTTCCTAAAGCACTGTTCAAAAAGCAATCAATAACCTTTTCAAGGAACTATTTTGAAACATCTAATATTCTGAAATTTTCATTGCAATATAATTTTGCAAGCAGAACTACAAGATAAACTTTTAAAAAATTTAAAAGAAAGAATTAAGAACAAAATTCAATATAATTTATTGTAATATCCGTAAAATGGTAAAAGTGACAAACATGCACATACTTAACTGAATAGCCTCGTTGTTCAAATGCAATCAAAAATATTTTCTTCAGGTTATTCCAAAACCATAAAATTATGCAGAAAGTTTCACAGATGGAGATAAATTTCTAAACAGAACTATAAAAAACAACGACAGCGATTGTTATAAACATGCCTTTCTGAAAATGAGTCAAAACATGTCACTTCAGAGTATTTAAAGCAGTGAAGCACCAGGAGTCTCATAAGAGAGCCCTGGATTCAAACCCCAGGAAACACCATAAAGTTTAGATAAATAGAATACAACATCCAAGTTGCTGGTCCAAATCCCAAGGACAAGTGATAAAGAGTTAACACCGAATTATATCACATCCATATTGCTCGTAAAGATTTAATTTTGGATTATATATCATGTCAAACATGCTGGTCCAAATCCCTTGGATACATCGTCTAGCATTCTATTTGGATAAAATTCCATATCCAACTTGGATAAAATACCACGTCTAGATGCAACCTATACAATACCACAATGATGCCAGGTGCAAGTCCAGGTTCAGTTTTACAGAATCAGCATCCCTCGGGCAAGGGCCAAAGGTTACACGAAACTTACTAAAATGTTAAAAAGTTAAAGGAACCTACAAAGTCTAACCCAGAAGTTTAGTGCAAACTTAATCTGCCGAAAAACTTCAATCAAACCAAAGTGACTTAAAACTAAATGACTTAAAATTTAGAAACTTCATATTTTTATATATCTCCGTGAAAGATCACTTCCCCATGAAAATCACAGAAAAAACCTCAAGAACATCTGAAACATCCCTAACGGTGTTAAGAAAAACACTTACACAGTTTTTTACCAAAAGCATTCTCTATTTCTGTAACATCTGCAAGATGCAAATTCATTGCAATTTCCCGTAACCGCAGACATTAAAAGTCCACCAAAATTCATGAGAATTGAAGTTGGATCTGAAAAATAAGATAAGGGATAAAACCTAACCTAATTTTGGGACATTTGTAGGATAAACATGAATTGGTGTACCTTGTTGTAAAGCCCTGCTGAATCCAACACAGAGAGGGTTGCGGTGTTTAGTCTTCAACTGTGAGGAATAATACAAGCAACCCTTACAAGACTTGGCCTTATTAATGTTCTTGTTCGATCGCCCTTCGCTTTTACTGCTGTTATCTTCTTTGTTCATCTCGAATCCTTGTTCTTCGCCCATGGGTTTTCGAACCCTCCACCTTCCTGTGGCATATATTACCACTATTGTAATCTAAAATAAATATATATATATATGTTCATTTATCCATGGCAAAGTTGCTTGAGGATTTCTAAGGATAAATGGAAATGAAAATCGCTGGCAAACAGCTCTGTTTTTATTGGAAGATACAGTGATAATTGTTTGTGGGAGACGCTAATCAGTTTGTATGTAATACAATTGGGTGTATTTACTGTGGCACAGCTAGTTTCTCATTTTACCGCTTGACGAGGAATCGGTGATAATGAAGATCACATGAAACAATAGTACTGTTTTTTTTTCAATTTAAATTAGATAAAACTATAATTTATAAATTAGACTTTAGACAACGTTATTAATTTTAAATTTATTTTAGTTAAAATTATTTTAATTAATCTTTATTTCATAATGTGAGTGTAACTTGTGGTATAGTTCATATTGTCTCAAGGATTCAGATTCTTATTGGGTAATAGTGATTGTATGTGATGGTAGGCTTGTGTCTTTGTTGTTCTAATGTGCTTGTAGATTTGAATCTTAGCATTGATGCTACTAGTGTTCATGCCAACTTAACACATGTCCATGCTTGTGGTCATTTCCCTCTTTCGGCTAATGTGCTTTTGGGCTCCGTCTTTCATATCAAAGATGAGACCCTTTGGTTGTGGTCTTACCTAACGTGGACCAAGCGAATATAACGATTTAAAAATACCTTAATGAATTATTTTTTATATAATTTTGTCATTTTATTTTATTCCAAAAGTCTTTATATAAAGTTTTAGAATTTTAAAAAAGAAATTATAATTTATTATTATATTTGTTGGGTAGAGTTTATTTATATTTGTTTTACTTTTTAAAAAAATTATACATTTTTAACATATTGTGTGATTTTCTGAATCTATGTTCTTGTTTCATATAATTAATAGATAGAAATTTATAATGATAAATTATGATGATGGCAACTATACTAATAATTAAAGTATTATATAATTTTATATAATACGGAATGGTATACTTGGTCCCACTTTATGTCATTTGTGCTTTTAAAAAGATTTGAAGTCTTAATTCCTTTCTTCAAGAATGTTGTCTTATATCTTAAAAAATAAATTATTCTAACTACTACATGTTCCCCTTTCCCCTCTTGTTATGCCATTTGCACTTTGGAATAGAGAGATTTAAAGCTTGAACCTCTTTTTTAAGTAAAGTTATCTTCTACTACTATATATATATATATATATATAATTCTTCAAACTTTTCAACCTTTAATTAAATAAATGTAAGAGTAGTTGTGTAAACTAAAAATGTCACCAAAGGATGTGCATTGATTAACATGGGATTTTATATAACATTAGTCATGTATGGATATTAGAATCGGCCATAACTCGCATTTTTATATAACGCTTAATGTCAATAATTTTTATATGAGCTAATCCTAACATCCCTTGTCAATGTGAGAAAATAATCACTCGTCTCCTAAGGCAAAGTTTCACATTTTATATAATAATCAATATTTATCTTCCTCTATGACATTTATGTAAATGTATTAGTAAGTTTTACTTTCAATTTTGGAGTAGAGGTTGATCAAGGACCTACTGAAGATGACCCCCTACTTGGAGAAGAGATTACTTTGAGTGAAGGGAATGAGAAAGAATATGACTTACCTAAGGAAGTTATAGTTATAATGGAAGGTGGTGAAGAAGATGTTGCAACAAAAGAGGTAAATTTTTATGAATCATGTGATGTTGAATTTGAGATGGATTTGTATATGGAAGTGAATGAGGAAGATGGCGATTTGCATGTCATGGGTGAGTTGATTCAAAATTATTTTGTTAGTGATGTGTATAGAGTTTAATGTAGGTCCATTTTGGTGGAGTTGGTCAAATAATGGTGGGTTGAATCCTACAAGATTAGATGAGAATAAGAGGTACACTTGGAAGAGGTGGTTGGTTAATGGTGAAATTGGTTTCACATTTGGTAGGTTGAGTACAGAGAACCGTTGTCAGCAAAGGATACTTGTTCTAGCTAGGTGTTGGAAGAGGAAGAAGAAATATCAGAGGTGTCAATTTCAGTGATGGAGTTTGCTAAGGATTGTTTGCAATCTGAAAGTGTGGTACTACCAGTCAACTCTATTCTGTGAATCCGTATTCACAAAATTATTCCTCCCCTAGGTGTTTGATGCATGAGCATCTAGGGTGTAAGAGAAATCTTGCATCATCCACAGAGAGAGAGAGAGAGAGAGAGAGAGAGAGAGAGAGAGAGAGAGAGAGAGAGAGAGAAAAAAAAGAAGAAAANAGAGAGAGAGAGAGAGAGAGAGAGAGTAAAACAAGAAGAAGAAAAATGAGAAAAAAAAATGAGAAAAGAGAAATGATAAAAATGCAATAAAGGAAAATTTAAAAAAAATCATAAAGTTACTTTTTGTAACTTATCATTTATCAATGTGCATAGGTGGCATTTTAGAAGTTTGTGAAAAGTTTCTTATTTAATAAAATGCTTTAGGCATTTATTAAATTACATCGTGCATTTAATATTTGTAGCAAGGTAGTAGCACCTACCTTTTATCTCACATTGCTTATGTTTGTAATTTCTTGGTTGGGAAGTACTGTATATACTCATGGAAATCAATTGTAAAGGTGGTTGGAGTTTTGTAAGGTCCTCAAGAAGAAAGGATTACATCCTTAAGAAAGTGTAAGCTTGTAAGCTCTAGTTTGCATATTTGAAAGCCAACTTGACTAATATTTGCAGAAGGGGTAGAATATTAATTTCCAATGGAATAATAAAAATTCAACATTTTCTCTTGCATTTATTAAGTTATTTTGTGTTAATTGTCAGCTTATTTTTGGAGAGTGTTTGTAATGGCCTCATGTTGTAAGAAGTTGTAGTGATCTCTTTCAAGGGAGTTGTACAGATTTCATCCTCAAGTATCTAGGAGGATTGTCATCATCTTCAAGTACTATCAATCTATGCTTTGTGAAGTATTTTTATTCTCTCTTTGACTCTATATTGTTTTATCTTTGGATGTGAGCTTGTAAGGGTCGTGTGTCCCTTCATTAAGTGGTATCAAAGAACATGTTGAGTGTGTAAGGGGAATCCCTTCATCAAGTGGTATCAGAGCTTGTGTTGACTTTGTAAGGCGATTACCCCTCATCACTATTACATCCACTTCTCTATCCAGGATTAGATCTATGTACAAGACAAAGGGTGCAAAGAAACTATCAACATTGAGTCATTCTATGTGGGAAAATTACCCATCTTACCAATGATTTATGGGAAGTCGTAACTAGTTTAGTGCAAGATATGGCTCCATATCTAGTACCAACCTCCCACAATCTTTGTCAAGTGGTGTGAGCTTAATGAAGAGTCTCTAAAGAAAGAAATCTCAAAATGGGTACAATGAGACAAATAAGAAAGAGCTCAACTTGAACTCCCCATAGAACAATACGGGAAAGGATATAATATTATGTGAAAATAGGGTATGGTGGTCGCAATGGCCTTGGTGTGTAAAATCAGGGAGTAGTAGAACTTTATTCTTCCCAAAGATCAAGCAAAGAATAGCGGATTAGGGTACCAACCCCCTAATACAAGTGACCCCTGTAATGACCTAAAAGTGGTCACCTAAACCCTAGACCCCTAATCTCAGTCTCATATCACAAAACCCTAATATTGATAATTCTAAGTCCTAAACCAAACAGGCAATTCACCAATTTCAAGCTATTTTGACCTGAATCCTAGGTCCTAATTAATCATCGTACTAGATTAATTAATTAATTCCTAAAAATACAATATATTGGCAAATAAACCTTAAGTTAATTATTTAATTAATATTCTAATTGTACGCCTCTCTCTCCGATTCCCCAAAGCTTTCCAAAGGCGAGGGTTAGTAGCAAAGGTTCACAAATGATTGCAAATCAGTATACAATGACTACTAAACGAATAACAAAAACGTGAGCAATAAAATGTACAAGCAAGAGAAAGGAAGACAAATAAATGCAAACCCCACGATGCTTGAAGCTTCTATTGTTTCTCTCTACTCCTTCTAAAACGTTGTTCTTGATGCTTAGTATTGGCGGGGCAGCGTCTATGACTTGAGAAGCGTCGAGAATTTGATAATTGAAATGTGTGTGTGATCGCAAGATGGCTTGAATGCTAGAACCAAACTGACGGAGTAATGGCGCACGAGAGCTTGAAATCCTGGATCCTTCAAATGGTTATGAAGGATTTATTATATAGGAATTGGTGATGAAATGAACGGTTGAGATCAATTCCAGAGATGGGGAAATGAACGGTTGAGATCAAAAGGAACAGGAGAGGTCCTCAGTAAACTCCACCTCTTCATTTGGTAAAGAGAAGATAGGGTTTGGTTAACTGAAGAGTTATTTATGAGTTACCTTTTTGAACTGAAGAGGTGGGTGAAGTTACCCATGTGGACTGGAGAGATGGGTGGAGTAACCCATGTGATGTAATTGGAGTTATCTCTTTGAAGATAAATGAGGATTTAATTCAT
>MU227753.1:32802-45275 GCA_018584345.1 Thuja plicata
GTGTGTATATATATATATATATGTATGTATGTATGTATATATAAAGGGAGAGGAACAAGAGGAATATATATATATACATACATACATACATATATGTGTGTGTGTGTGTAGATATATGGAATTTGCTAAGGGGGAAAGTCATATCCATGGAGGTCCAGGTCCAGGTCGAGTATAGCCCAGCTCCACCGATTCTCTCTAGCCTAAAAAGAAAGTTTCTTTTTCTATTAAAAGAGAGATAGAATTAAATTAGTAAACAATGCAACTTCAATATAGATACCAGAACAAAGGAAGTAAAATAAGGATAATATACAAATGAGTATATAAAAGTATAAAGGGTCATCAAAATAGATAAGTATTTATTATTATATATACATATATATGTAGATATATATACATACATACTATTGAGCATAGTTTTGACACAAGCCAACTTGCTAGGATCTTGAGATTTGATTTCCTCTCTTGAAAGAATAATAGAGTTACTCCCAAGGTTCTCTAGGGTCGGGTCACAACCTGCTTGGTTACTCAGTTGAAGATAAATGTGATTGTTCATGAGGAGGCCTTTGCTGATATGTTCAAGACAAAAAACTACAAAACATTGTTAGTTTCTTTTTGGTATTTTCCATTTTAACAAGTATTGGGTATGGTAAATAACATGCAATTTTGTATGTTTTGAGATAACGATTTTTAGAATTTCAAGATAGAATTTAAAGAGATGAAGGTAACAAGAAATGAAACAAATTGTAAAGAAAAGTAAAATCCTAAGGACATAAACCATTGTAAACCCTTCCTTGCAAATTAAATGATGGAGGAATTTGGAACAACCCACGAAGCATAAATCAGACCACGTCACGATTCACTACTCCACAGATGCAAGCGTTTGGAGAAAAGATATGTTTTACTCATACAAGATATTCAAAATCTATCAAATCGTAGAGCTACCAAGATGTGCGCACCCACAAGATGGATTTATCGTCAAGCCCAAAGGTAGCATCCTCCACACATTCGTCATAGCAAGGTAGATATACAACAGCAAACTCCAACTAAAGGTAGCACGAATTCAAAACACAACAACACAAAGGGCTCTCTGAAAATAAATAATAATGCAAGCATACATTCAATAAATTTGCATAGATAGTAGTAATTCACACACCACAAATGAAGCACCCAATGTAGATCTTTATTGTATTAAAAATTTGGCCTTTTACATTCCTTTTTTATTACAATATATAGATTTTTGATCTACAACTCTGATTTTTGGAGTTAGGGTATCAGAGAGTCTAAACTAAAGAAAAAGATAAAACTAGAACTTTGCTGAAGGGAAACTACTTCTAACTGAGACTATGTAACTTGCATGGATCCTTAAACCCATTTACAATCCATTTGCTCATGCAAAGAGGGAAAAATCTGCCAAAGAAGAGAGAGAGAGAGAGAGAAAGAAGGTGAGTTCCTTTTGTTTGCTTGGGAGTCTTCTTCTTGATTCTGGTGGTCCTTCTTGGATTCTTCATCTGGAACTGTCTCTGGTGGTGGGAACTGATAGGAAACCTTTAGTCTTTCTAAAATGAACTCAAGTTGTCCATTAATCTGATCTGGAGTCTAACTTGTGTTTGAAAAAGTGACCTCGCTGGAAACCCCCTATTTTTTGGACCCTGACTTCTACTTTGAAACTTTAATGCCTTTAAAATTTCCCAGGTGCTTCTCAAAATATTCAAACTCGGAGGTCCCAAAATTTTGGACTTGTTGTGGGCCGAAAGGCTGACAAAACCTGAAGAGGCTGAAAGGCTAAAATCTTCGAAGGCCAAAAGGCCAAAAAATACTCCTTGCTTTCAAGGCTGAAAGGCCGAAAAGTCCACCTCAGTAGAAATTTTTCCAAGTGTGAAAATCTTGCCCCGTTCACCTGGCAATTGGACCTTGGAGATTTATCCAGGAAAGACCTATGTGTGAGCTTCCTGAAGCCTCTGCACTATCTCCTAAACTTCTTCAAAATTGATCTCTTTCATTCTTATCTTGGTGACCCTTTGTTCTTGCTTCTTTCTGAAGATAGTTAATTCAGAAGTGAAGAACGTGATCCCTTCTTCGTGCTATGACATTCTTTGTATTTCCTCTTTTAGGTAAAATAGTTGCTGCAAAGCCTCCTTGGTATTAACTCCAGCTAGAACATCTTTGAACTGTTGGACCACCTCTTTAGAAGGATGTAGAGCCTATTTGTTTTCATCCTGATAGATGTTGAGGCCGACCCCTGTGAAGAAAGTATCTATATCTTTGATCCATTTTATTAACTCCTCTTGCTTGTCATCTATAAGGGCCTGGTATTTCTTGTAGACCTTAATTATTTTGGTCATTTGTTCAGTCCATGCCTTAAATTTTTCCAATTCTTCACCTTCATAGACTTTTACCAAAATTTGGAAGCGTTTCTTTTGAATTATCTCCAAATCTTGGAGGGCTGCTTGCCACTTAATTACCTCTGAATCTATACCCCCATCATCTTCCACCAGGTCAATGAGTGAATTAACTTCAACTAATATGGTTTGGTATGGCCTAAATACTGATGGAATCACCTTCTCTCTAAATTGTTTGAAGTCATTTCTCCAATCGGCGCTTGCCTAGATGAAAGAGGGAGTCAAGCCTATCGGCAAATCTGGTGTAGCCCTTTTATCAAGCATGGCATGTAATGAAGCCTCTGAACAATTTGGGTCAATAGGACCCACCATCTTTTGAATGTACCCCTTTAGAGCTTCATTTTGATCTGTCAAGGATTTTATGGTCTCTTCATCCTTGTTCATGAACCCTAGAGCATTTTTCAGCCCTAAAGCTGCTAGTGTCTTGCTACCTTCTCTAGTAGGTTCGCCCAAATCCACCTCCCTAAATGTATAGCCCTCTGATGAGCCTATTATCTAAGAAGTGCTTAGGGGCGGGATAGCTATCTGGGCTTTCCAATGACCCCCAGTGTCCTGAGTCACATATGACATGGTCCTTGCAGGTAAATTGATTTCTGCCTGGTGGAAGGCTTGCCTCACAACATTCATACTTGTATCCTCTCCATCCAATTCATTGGTATAAGTTCTCTTCCTAGGTTGTATCTCCTTGGTAAACCAAGTAGGTTTGCTGCATGTAGTTACAGGTTCATATGGTGCAACCTGGAGGATTGAAGTTAGGCATTGTACTTCCAGCGTTATTTCTTTCTCTGATTCCTTCTCCTGTCCTCTTTCATGTTCACTGCCTCCTTCCTTCATTCTTTCCCCTTGTGTATCCACATCCATTTCCCCTTCTTCCTTCTCCCCCTCCACCTCACCTTTTTTAATTATCACATTTCCCCCTTCTTTATTAGGGGTCTCTTTAGTGGGAGTGTCAATTGATACCTCTAACCTAAGACCGGTCATGGCCTCCAGCGTGGTCTGGAAAGGTGGTGTATCTTTAGTATACACTACTTCTTTGGAAAACTGGGTGGCACCTGTTGAAGGGATTGATGTTGGTGGAGTGGATGTTGATATGGATGGAGTGGGAGATGGGATAATGGTAGTAGAGTAGGGCGGCTGTGGCGTAGGAGTAGGTGTTGGGATTGGAATTAATGGTGGTGGAGTAGGAATTGGAGGTGGTAGATAAGATGGTGGAGCAAGGACATGAGATGGTGGAGTGTAAAATGGTACTTTCCTTACTGTAAGATCTGTAGTAGTGAATTGGGCTATCCCAATATCCTAAACTTCAGGCTCTTGGGTGGAACTAAGGCTTACTCATGTAGCAGGGACATTCACTGAAGGGTTGGTGAATTGGATCGGTGGTTGAGTGAGTATTACCTAGGGCTGAATAAGTGATGGAGCTTGGTTGTGATCTGAAAAGCATTCAAGTCCTTCAAAATTAGAAAGCTTAAACTCATCTGATCCTAAGGCATCCAAGGGATTATCCTATTCTTTGGGATCTTCTTTGTGTTTCTTGGCAGTTTCCTTTTCTCTCCTTTTTGTAATCTTGTTCTTCAAACTAGGGGCTCATCTTCTTCTGCTTCCTCAGACCCTTCTTTTACCATTTCCAACCATGGAGATTCAGAACTCTTCTTCCTCTTATATTTTTTCTTCTCAGCAGTGGGGGGTGATTGGCCAGAGTTAAATGGGCCTTCACCTGATTGGGGTTGTGACGACCCTTCTGGTGGGTCAATCTAGCCTATCATTCTAGTTTTCTAGGGCTTAGAATTAGAGCCATATTCAACTGGTCATTCATGACCATACACAGTTCTTGGCTTCTAAGGGGGAGCTTTCTTATACTTAGGAGCTGTTGACTTCTCCCCTCACTATTTTTCTACTTTCCTTGAGGGCTCCATCAATGTTTTCACCAGGATCAGACTCATTTTGTGTGGCTTCTTGATCCAAGTTATGGTGTTCTTTATCACATGCCTCGCCCAGAAGTGCATGTCATCATTTTCATCCTTGTCTACCTCTACGTTCATGATTGGCTAGTTATACACTTTATCTTTTGTGTAAATGTCCTCCAAGACTTCATCTGAATCACATTCCCAAACTTTTGAGGAAACAGGAACCTTTAATACCTCTTTTGCCAGAGTGAGTTTCATTCTACAATAACCCCAGATCCTAACCTCATGATCATCTATGCAGTTTATCCAGTGATCCTCCAAATGTGGCTCATGTATGTAGAATTTTCCAATAATGTGGTTGTAAGTACCTATGGGATCAAAACGGGCTGGCACTAGTTTATAGAACTGCAAGGGACAATCATCCCATTCAAAAGCCAAAGATTTGCAAACCTTCATGTCTTGCAACGTGTATGGTCCCAAAGAAATAGGAAAGTCCCAACAGTGCTTCTTTTTATGCTTTATATGTTCATATGCATCTGCGAGTTGTCTATCCATCTCTAGTATAATTATCCAATTAGATGGGTACCTGGGCAGCTTCTTTGGTTGTAAGGTTGACCCGGCTATCCTAATGTATGTGAATGTCCTAAACTGGATAAAATAGGCCCCAATGGCCCTTACCTTAGCAGCAACTTCTTCTGACGTTCTTTTAGCAAAGTCACCTTCAATAGATCGGATGACTACGAATATGAATGCATCATTGACTATCTTGTAATCAGGGGAATCCTCTGGCATGTTCACTCCTTTTACTAGTTGTGGGTATACAAGGTGGGGCCATGCATTTGGATCATTTATAATTTGTCTCTTGGTGAGGCCAGGATAATCTGCCTGTGCAGCTAGTAGATACACCACGTAAGTGCTCATGTAAAACTTGGGATTATGTTTTACGGCTATCAACTGCTCATCCAGATTTTCACTAATGATAATGCCCCAGTTGAATCTTGCCTTTCGTTCTTGGATCCTTTCTATCAACAGGATCATCTAGTGTTCGAGTTGAGTGGATTGAGGTAACCCATACACTCGGCTTATCAATGTTATAGCTGCCTGGATGTCATCCTTCATATAACCTCTTCAGAGGTCTATCTTGTCCAATTTTTTTTTAGGAAGTGACTACTTGAGGTATTATTTATTCATCATCTCATGTATGGCTTTCTCCCTATTACCAAACCACTTGGTCCCCTTTTCAATATAGAAATCATAGAACTTGTCTATGCCTTTGTGAAGGTGAAAAATGTCCTCAATGACATCCGGCCTAATGTCCAGTACTACCTGATCCTCTAAGTTTACTACCACCCTCTTATCTAAATCATAGTGATGGGCTAGGGTGACAATCAATTCTAAAGATGAAATAGCCACTAGGTGTGCAGCTGCATTCACTAGCCCGGATAGGACTAATGTGGTGCAATCATCGGATCTATTTGCTGGCTCAGAGCATTGAGTCAAGAATTCATTCCAATCCACATTCTTGATATTGGTGTCTATTATCTCACTGTGCTTGTTTCCCACCTTTGAACTAGGCGGATTCCCCTTATATTGATACTTCATTGGGGAGGCTATCTTTGGTTCAGTCATTCCTGCAAGAACAAACAAATATCAGTAGCTTATTGAACAAGAAAAATAATTTAAACTAGGAAAGCAAGCAAAGAGAGTTGAATAAACAGCTAAGTGTAAGTTTTCACACTTTCGAGCCTTTCAGGGTTTCAGACACAGAAAACTAGTTCGGAGGCCAAAAAGTCTAAAAGTGCAAAAAGGTTTATTGGAAGGACAAAGTTCGTTAGACCTTTCAGGCTCCAAAACTGAGGGGTATTTTCTCACAGACATCGAAAGTCCAAAAATGATGAGGAACTCTGAAATTCTGAACGAAGGTTTCACTTTTAGATTTTTTGGACCTTTCAATCTTTCAGACCTTTTAGATGTCTGAAAGGCTGAAAAGTTTGAAATGGCACTTAGCGAGAGTTTTGAAGATCCATTTTTGGCCTTTTAGAGGCCAAAAATGTGCGACAAGGGTCATGACCGATGCAACAAAAAAACCCTAGCCTAAGAAAAAAAGGAACTAGGGAACCCTAGGTCTAATAGGGAGGGACATCCCTATCAAAACATGAAGGCACAGAGGCCCGAAAAGACAAAGAAGCAAAGCGCCCTACGCTGGACAGGCACTAGGCACAAAAATAAACCCTAGACCTAGACCCGAAAACATGAAGTGAAGGCAAGTGAGAAGAACCTACCTCGAATGAACTAGGAGTGGGAGGAAAACTAGGAAGCTCAAAAGCTGAAGCGGTTGGCGAGGAAGAGCAGACGAAATCACGGGAAAAAGAAAAAATGCAAAGTGATTTAAAAAATGAAGGCTTTTCTATTTATAACCCACGGGTTGACGTCAGCGGCTTCGGGCCTTTCAGACCCCGAAAGGCCAAAAATTTTGGGGGATAAAGAAGTCTTCGGCCTTTCAGTGTTTTTGGATTCTGAAAACACTGAAAGCTCGATTCTTCAGCCTTTCATCCATTTTGGTATTTTGGAGTACCTAAGTCCTCCGAAAGGCCTAATGGCCAAAAAAGGCTTCTTCCTTCCTCTGACTTGGTTACAACAATCTTCTTTGGTGGCTGACTGGATTTCTACGAGGGGCGGACATGACAAAAGGAAAAAAGATAAAAAGAGTGGGGTCCCCATGGTCAGAGGACCAAAAAATGGGGTGTGTGTTGTGGACCCACAAAAAATAGCCCCGACAAAAGGAGGAATGACCAAGGATTTTCTTTATCATCAACACTCTTCCGAAAAGTAGCTTTGTAGTAGAACAGAACCAAGAGGCGGTGGATTTGACAATTCTTCAATGACCTCCAATCTGAGGTTCTTCCATTAGTTTCCCTGTGTGTGTTCATGTGTGTTCATTTCTTGACCCTTTGGTTGTGATAACCAAGATGCTTGCCAGTTATTCCCAAACTTTGCCAAATAAACCATGGTTTCTCGGAAAGAGCTTTGCTTCCAGCCAGGCATTCATAGCCCTGAAAAATTTTTCCCTGAGTCCCAAGTATAACCTTTCTCTACTACCAGCCAGGCATCCATAGCCCTGGTAGAGGTTGTCATAATCACCCAAGTCCATCCTATCTGCTAGGCTATAACTTTCTTCCTTTGTGAGAGCTCCGTCTTTTGGAAAACCATTATGTTCCTTTTGTTTTCTTGGAGATGTATCAAGCCTTGGACGTTAGTGTGTTCCATGCATTCAGGTCCATAACCTCTTTTCTTCTTCTTCTTTTTTCTTTGATCCGAGTAACAATTAGGTGGTGTTGCCCAGACTTTTCACTCATGACCTCTTTGGGGCACTTTTATTTTGAGTGTTTCTTTTGCTTTGCTTTTTTGGCTCCTCTTTCTTTCGTTATTGCCTATGCATTCAGTTTAGACTTGGGTTCCGGGATCGGTGGGTACCCAAACCTATGCACTCAGGCTGGCTACAATTGACAAATGCCCTAGAAACCAACACCCTTAGGTGTTGTACCTTAATGTGTCTTGTGATCAGGATGACCAAACTTTGAAATCCTTGTCTGTCAATCATAATCATCACTACTTTGTCTTTTGGGAAGGTTCTCTTACACTGCATGTATTCTTAGAGAAATTTGACTAAGAAATACCTATTCTCCTCTTGCAGAATTCCTTGGACTAGATCCAAAACACACTGACCCAAAGCAACAAAACAAGCCTCGACATAAGAAAAGAACAAACACGAGCAGAAGAAAGGACTGATGGCGAGGACAACAAGGAAAAAGGGAAAAAAATGTAAAAGTGACTATGGTACAAGGGATGAAAGACAGCCCCGCTTAGGATCCAAAGTAATGTTTGAGGAATTTCCCATTATCTGGCAATGGGGTCAACTCTCCATCCAATGTGTTGATCCTAAAAGTTTTCTCCCCTAGGATCTCTGATATTTGGTAAGGGCATGTCCACAGTCTTTGGAACTTGGTGTGGCTGCCTGGCTTTTCTTTCACCTTATTCCACATGAGGACAAGGTCAGAGATCCTGAAGGTTTTGATGGTAGCTCTCTTGTTGAACCACCTTTTGACTATTGCCTGATGCTTTGATACATGTTCCAGGGCCAAAGTTCATTTCTCCTCTAGTTTTAGGAGATTCATGAGTCTAACCTATACCCGATCATCCTCCCCTATGTATTGGTCCATGAATCTCAAACTTAGGATCTTTAGGTTCATAGGAAAGACCAGTTGCAAGCCATATACTAGTTGGTATAGTTACATCCCCAGGGTGTCCTTGATCCTTACGTGATCAGTCCATAAAGAATATTTCAGCTGTGTGTGCCAGTCCCTGGGGTTGTCATCCAAGAGATGTTTGATCACTATCGTTAGATTTTTGTTTGTAGACTCTACTATGCCATTGCCTTGCAGATAGTAATTTGAAGAGAATTTGAGGATTACCTAGTTTTCTAAGGCCCATTGTGTGAGTGAGGATGAAGAGAAAGAGGAGGCATTGTCACCTACCAGATAGAATGGCATCCCAAACCTAGTTATGATGCGCTTCTCCACAAATTTGGTCACAACCTTAGTGGTACAATTCTTCAATGCTTGCACCTCTGTCCAGTGTGTGCAATAGTCAGTAGCTATCAAGATAAACTTATGTCCTATAAATGAAGGGGGGTTAATCACTCCAACAAAATCCAAGCCCCATTGGGCAAACGGGTGTACCTCATAGACTAGTTGTAAGGGCATTGCTAGATTTCTCTCTCAAGTTGCGCTAGTTTGGCAAGTGTGGTAGGATCTCATGTGTTCTCTGCTATCTTTAAATATCGTAGGCCAAAAATACCCTGCCCTCAAGATTTGGTGAGCAGTGGCCTCCGCCAATCCATGTCACATTCCTTATTTTTCATGAAAGTCCACCAATATTTGTTTTGCCTCCATTCTATCCAAACATCTTAGGTACAAATCCTCGTAATTGTGTTTGTAGAGTTGTCCACTCTTTAGCATGTAAGAGCTGCTTTTGATCTTTAAAGCTCTTCTCTGGGAACTATTCATTACTTTAGGGCAATGATTCTGTAACAGATAATACACTATGTCTTGGTACCATACATCCATGATCATGCCTTGGTCGGTGTATGTCTGGCAGACCAGACCTTCTTCAAACTCAAAGATCAACTTTGTCAGGCCCTTCCCCCTTACCAACTTCATCGGCTAGATTTCTAGGTCAAACTCTTGGATAATTTCCATCCATTTTCCTCTCCGTTCTCCCAGCTCATTCTGCATCAGGAGGGATTTAACTGTCACATCTGGAACTATCCCAATGACTTTCCTCCTTAAAATATAATGCCTGAATTTCTTCACCACCTTGATGAGAGAAAATGACTGGTTATCCAGGTTTGGGTATCTGAGCTCAGCATCTTTGAAAGGGAAACTCATAAAGGCGATGGGCCTCTCATCTTCACCATTCTTCTTCTACGTGAGAATGCCTACGCATGAGTGTTCTGACGCAAAAGAGTAGACCTTAAAAGGGATGGTGTATTCAAGATCGGCTAGGACTGGTTCCGTGGCAATGGCATTCTTAATCTCTTCAAAAGACTTCTTGGCTAGGAGAGCCCATTCAATCTTGGTATCTTTCTTGAGCATGTCATTTAGTGGTTTCACTATTTCTGTGAAGCCACTGATGAATTTTCTAATGAAGTTGATCTTTCTGAAGGACTTTAGTTCCTTGTGTTGGTTGTATTTCCTATTTTTTCTTATTTCCTTGGTTCCTTGTCCTTCTCTCTGAGTTCTGATGAGTTCAATTCAGCTATCTCTCATTCATTATGCCCTTTCCTCTGTCAAGTTTCAGGTTTTCAAGTTTAAACCTTGCTAAATTTGTAAAAACCCTGAAAACCCTAGGCTATCCAAGTATTAAACGATGAATTTTGTAAACCCTAGGTCATGTCTTATGTTTCAGCGTTACTTTTTCTATTCACTTAAGGCATGTGTTCTAATTCAAGTCGCCTCATCGCGTTACCCCAGCCGAATATTCTATTTGTCTTCCCGACTTTTCTTTTTCCTTGTGTCATGTAGTCTCGTTCAGTTTCTGAATATTCCTTCAGTGTTCTGAGACTCAGTGATTTCTTTCATGTCGAGTAGTCACAGAATAATTATGTCATAAGGCTTTATGAAGAAGGGACCCACTTCTTAGTCGGGTGATCGTGGAAGATTTCTCACAGTTATGAAAATGTTCTCAGACTTCGCGATTACTTCATGTCGCGTTATCGCAAAATGAGCCAAAGCTAACAGTTAAGTCAAACCTTCAGTCACGTGGTCTCGAAATAGAATGGCAGTTAAGATATTTCAGCTCAGACTACACGAGTAACCGTTTGAAGTTTGCATTATTGCTTATTCGAGATGTCGCCAGAGCAAGATGATGACTCAGTTCTCCAGTATGTAGTAAATGAACCAATGATCAACTGACATGTGTCATAAGGCGGGTGGCTGTTAAGAGAAGGTTATCACATGGTCGCAAGAAGGAGAAAGTGGATTCAGCGACAACGAGACTAAGGTGCTTTGCCTTCTATCGCGATGTTTGGGAAAAATTTAAGGGTATGTAGAAACATTGAGCAATTAAGCGACAGCCATCAGATAAAAGAATCAGAAGATCCAACGGTGGTCGCGAAGTCTGGAAAGAAAAGTGCCCCAAGGGAAAATTCCTCCTGACTTGGCAATTAGGGTATGTCGCGCAGTCGTCAGAAGTGAAAAAGGGCGCTTATAACCTGTTAAGGTAAATTTAAAAGCTTAGGGTTTGATTCTCCCGACTGGGCGACTAGGTATTGTCACGTAGTCTTGAAATAGAAATTAAGCATTTGGCGATAGGGAGATAACTGTGAAGGTTAGGCATAACGGCAAGTCGCAAGGTCTCGAAAAGAAAGATGAGTTAGTCTTAACTCCGCTCGACTATGATTTCAGTTGTGTCGCCTGGTCGCCAGATTGTAACTTGGGTCAACCAAGTTTAAGAAAGCACATTGTTTCCAAGTCTTGAGATGGAACCATGGTTAGTAATAGAAGCCCACGAAAAAGAGACTTAATGCAGTCGCATAGTCGCCTGATTACAAGATCTAAAAAGCGGCGGCAGTTTTTTGATGTGACAGAGTAAATCTCTCGGCAACCAATCACAGGCTTGTATTTTGATTACTATGCAAAAGAGTAGCTGAGATGTGAGATAGACAATGAATTAGATGAGTCAGCTCTCTTAAATGTTATATGATTGCTCTGAGGATTCACTTTCAAAATTTGATTTCCTGTCAACTTCGTGCAACTACGGCTAGGTTTTCTCTTCAAATTCACAGCATGTCAAATTAATGGCAGAACTGATGTTTCCAAATTATGAGCTGCATACTCTGAATGACGGATATAAGGAGTTGATGGTGTATTCATTCTCATTCACCGTGCTTTCAGTTTTTAGAGCCCAAGTTGCTAATTTTTCAGAAAAGAGAGATATCTTTCTCAGTTGCAGTGTATCCAAAGTTGATCAGAGAGTTCTAAATTGTAGAAAAGTTGTGCACAGAACGGTCAGCTGCTCTCTGTGGTAGATTTGTTACAATATCGGTAAGAGCAAAGAGATTTAGAAATTTCAAGGATGAACAGAGCTGTGAGTGTTGCTTCAACAAGTGGGGGGAGTGGAGAAGAGCAGAAAGGAAAAGCAAGTTTCTCTTATGAGTTTCTGCGTCTCCTGCTTGGTTCAACACAAAATAAGAAAGCTAATGCTAATGTTCTCCTGGATGAGTACAAGAACATCCGAGATGCTGTGACACCGGGCGCAATAGGTTACTCCCTTTTCACCTATTTCAATAAGAACTCTGATAAGCCCATCCCAGTGTCAAACCCCTGGACATGTGGTCTTGCTAGGTTACTTGTTCCTGATGTTTTCTTAGATGTAGACCTATTTCTAGACCTGGCAAATCACTATGATGCCCTGACAAAGACCATCAAAAGAGATGATGGCACTGCCCTGTTAATTTTAAATAGGAACTCATTCATGCAAGCTTTTGGCTTATTCAGCACCATGTCTACTAAAATTGACATGACAAGGCAGGAGAAGAGATATAGTTCCAAGCCTGGTATTGCAAAAGGCTTATTGTAGAAGCATATGTTAAAAGAATTGAAAAATTACT
>MU227753.1:80840-106770 GCA_018584345.1 Thuja plicata
CATGCAACCTAAAACAAATTTAGAGATATTTCAAATGGGTAATACTTCTCAGATGATAGACCAATTGACTAAGGCCTCAATCAACAGAATTTAACCATGCAAAATGAGAAAACCAATTGAAAATATAAACTATGAATCAAATCAGGATGCATGCACATCAAACTATCACTTTGAAGAAGTTCTATTCGTTTATCCAAGGGACTAATTATAAAATGATAATGAAACTATTACACATGTGAAAGAAAAAGGACTCATCTTTATTGATTTTGAAAAAATAGTACATCCAAGTCCATGTTATACTTGTTGATTAAAAACTATCCAAATATGTGAAATTATATTATATTGTATTCCCTTTCTTTACATTTTACATTATGTATATATATGTGTTTGAGTGGCTTTCACATCTTTTTAGGGTGAAAAGACACAACTCTTATTAAAAATTATTTTGAAAAAACAATAAACTAACTAAAAAATAACTACCTAACTTTCGGATTTGGCTTTGGTAGAAAATCCAAAACACCTCATGAAAAGCTAATATTTCTGCTGGAGATAGGAAATTTGATTCTCCGAACTGGGTCATTTTTAGATTTTCAAAATTAGACCATCTTTATCCTCTGTCAAAATCATCTTTGTAGAAGGTCTAAATTCCATCATTTTCTGAAGGCTTCGATTAGTTAGTTCTATTTATTTGTGTCATAAATCTTCCTTCCTTTGATCTTTTTTTTTATGGAGAAACATGATTCTTGATAATGGATTGGGACTTCTAAATTATCAAAAATTAGGGTACGAACATCCCCTACGGTGTTTGATGATGGGTAGTTGGTGTAACTGCCTAAAATCATGGGAAAAGAATATTTAGACACGAAGAGGCCCATTTCCTGAGGATAGAGGATGTAATGTGAGATTTGAATTTGCAAAGAAAGCTCTGTTTCACTAAATTTGTGCATAGTCAACTACTTTGGATTATTAGTACTCTAGTATGGAATGAATCATAAAATTTATGTTGGATTAGTGTAGTTAGAGTTGTTACAGTTAATTTTGTTTAGGTTAGAAGTTTCTCTGATTCCATATGCATAGTTTTGTAAAAACATTTCTGTTCTAGTTAGTTGTTGGTGTTGTCTAGACAGTTTTAGGGAAAATGGCTCCCGCATATATCTCCACCTTGAAAATAATCATGGCTCTGAGGGATATGGAAGGGAAGCCATTGTACAATGTACATCTGAAAAGAGGAGCTCATAAAATCATGTTATCTAATTTCAGTGGCATGCCCTAGGCGAGTCAAGTGTGTCATGTTAGGTGCATGACAGTGAACTAAATGTGTTTGATTGCAAGGATACAAGTTGTAGAGTGAAACCAAGCATGTTTTTGAGTTCATTTGGGTCATACAGAGACCTCATAGCCATATTAGGCCTTTCCCAATCCATCCAATTACTTTTCAAAGCATAAATCACTTGGCTGATGTTGAATAGCCTAATTAGCCCTAGTAGTCCTTGATTCTAGCAATCTAGTGTATGAAAACTCTAGAACCTTAAGACCTCCAAAATCTCTTGTGTTTTGGAAAAGGGTACTAGAATATCACATTTTTGTGGCTTTTTTTGGATAAGGTTTGAAAGCAATGGGAAAAACCTGTCAAATAGGGCTAATAGGAGCATTAGGCCTAAAAGCCAAGTTTCAAGGAGAATTGGAAGATAATTTGTAAAAGATATGGAACTTTGTCTTAAATGGGATCATATGGAGTGTAAAAAGAAGTTTAACATGATTTTTATCCTTTCATACACTTTTTATGAAGAGGAGATGAAAATTCACTTGGAGACATCCAAGAAAGAGTGGAGTGGACTAAAATTTGATGGTGATTACGTCCTAGTGAAGCACAAAAATTACCAACTCATAGAGTGGTGTTGGAGAATTCCTAGGCTAGCTAAGAAAGGGCTTGAAGGATCCTAGAAGAGAGGGTGGGGTCTTGTGGATACTAGGAAGAGTAAGAGTCCTAGTTAGGCTTGTGCAAGCACACTAAGGGTGTAGCTATCAGATTGGTATCAGAGCCAATAATATTTGTCTTGTGGTGAATGTTTCAACCAAAAAAATTAGTAGGAGAGTCTACAATGGTGACAAATGAAGAAATTGAAAATAAAGTGGATGAGAAAGAAGAAAGGAATAGATTTCTCAGAGAGAGATTGGCCCAATTGGAACACAAAGTGGACCAAGTAGAAGAGAAGACTGAGGAAGTCAAAGATAAATTTGAAGGAGAGAGTAAAGAGATAGCCTTAGAGGATGAGGTCCTTGAATCTGACCCTGTCCTCACTGAAGAACCCTTCTTGAAAGCTTTAAAATCCTTAAGTGGCAAGGCATTGGAAGGAGTTACTATCTTTAGTGTAAAAATGGAACCAAAGGTAGTCCTAGATTGGATTGAAGGACTAGAAAATCACTTTGAATGTGATGGAATAACTGAAGCTGAGAAGGTAAAGGTAGAAAAGGCTAGACTTAGAGGGTCTGCACTCACTTGGTGGAAATTCATCCAAGATGAGAGGGAGAAAGAAGGAGAGAAACCCATAGCCACTTGGAAAGCTATGGTAACCAAAAAAAGAGAAGCATATGTACCTAAATACTATGAAATTAAGTTACATAGAAGGAGACAAATTCTTAGACAAAAAGACTTGGATGTTAACTCTTACACTGAAGAGTTTCAACGATGGTGCAAGAGCACCTAGGTAGGGATAAAATGTAAGCTAGGGCTTCTAAGTTTTTTTTGGCTTGTAGTGGTTCTAGCCACACCACTAGTGATATAAAGGGACTAGGTAGGTCCTAGGATGTGTTGAGTTAGATAAGGAGGTCTTATTAGGTATTTAGTGACTTTCTTTTCAAGCAATGTCCAAAGTTGCTCATTTGTATTCATATTGCCAATGTTGGGGCAATAGTGGAAATGATCCATGTTGCCCCACTTTTGGTCTGCATACCTTTAGACAAAAGTGGATGTTCAAGGTGTAGTAGTGGTCCTGAAAGTTTCATGTGAGTCCTGCGTCTAAGTCTACCTATCCCCTTAAGATAGGAGACCTTTACCGGATTTCCCCATTTTGATTTCTCTCTGTTGTAAGCCAAAGGGAATCTATATTTGAGATGTGTTCTCTTTGGGTAGGTTAAGTTCCCAATCTGGTAAAGGCCATGGTTTGAAGATTTCTAACATCAGTTTTACATATAATTGAGGTATTTAGCAATAACTCTTCATTTTGCAGCTTGGAAAAAAATTGGTTTCGAGCTTCTCCATTGGCAGAAAAGCATCAGTAGGGTGCATCTTCCGCCGATGACTACCAAGTGATGTCTCAGCAGGAGGTGTAGTTCTAAAATAGATCCCTTAAGCTTAGAAGGATTACGGTGTCAGAGCTACACCCCTACAAGTCAAGAGGAATGATTAAATAGAAAGAAATCTAAGGAATAAGTCTGAAAGCAGAAAAGTGGAAAATGACTTCTCCATTGCTCCTACAGGTGGGTTTCAACCAACGGAGTACATTTTCTGCCATGCCATTAAAATGAAGTGATTTTGAGGGAGAATCTATCTCATAGAGAATTTGAGATATAAAGAAGGCAAATGAAATCAACACATACCATTTTGGGCATCCTCAGAGACCAAATTTCCCCTTTGGTAGATTCTTCAACCAAGAGTACTCCAAAAGCATTTCTCCGCCCAAAGGAGAAGTAGAAAGGAAATTTTCCGCTACCTCAAAAAAGTTACCATTGTGGTTACTAAAGTGAAAAGACATTTCTTAACAGCCCGTAAGAGCAAGGTAATTAATTCAAATAAATCCTTTTACTTCATAATGGACTATTTCATTAATATTGAGGTCTTTTCATTCATGTGGCATGGGAAGTCGGCCGTTAAACGGTAAAAAATTCAAAAGTTATAAGATCAATTGAAGTTTTCCAACATGAGTTACTATTTGCTTAACAAATTGCTTTAATTCAAAGCCTTTGATACTGGTTTTTCTTTGCCCCTACATTCTTAAAATATATTCTTCATTCTCGAATCAAATCATTTGAAGTATGGCTTCCAAATTCATGGGATTCGATGGAATGAACAACATTACTTCTGAATGGCATAAGATTTTGGATGTCTCTGAAGTTCTTTGATATGTAGAACTTCTAGAATAGACTAAAAGTGGACCAGATGCATCCCATCACTAAGAAGCTGAAGGAGAGCGGATTAGTTGAGGCCGCTAGTTTTCCCATGGTTGTTCAAGCCCTAGAATTGATCTGAGAATGCATCACTCAATACAACCCAGATACCAGGAAAATCCTCTTGCCCAATGATACAGTGCTTCTATCCATTGACAGAGAATCGGTCTAGAACTTGTTTCACATCCCAGAGCAAGTTGAGTATTTAGAAATGACATTCAGTTGGGTGGTGACTGAATATATCACCAAAAAGTCAACTTGGAAGAAGGAGATAATGAAAGCATGGTTTCAAGAACCCAAGAGCGCCAAAGGGAAGTTGTCGAAGATACTATATGGCACTAATCTGAAGCTGGAGATGATAGATATTCTGGTGTTACTCCACAAGATCAGAGGTGAGAGTGAGGCACTCAATTTTGTTGATCATCACTTCTTCCTGATTCAGGTAATCTGTTCCCAACACCATTTCATTGATTGGGCCCTTATGGTAAGTGAAAATCTCTCGGAGGCCCTAGATAGAGCTAAGCACCAGAATGAATTTTATATGTCTTCAGTCCTATTGTATATTTTGGAAACAATCCAAATTTGGCCAAGGCTTCCTATATTTTAGGAATTTCCTGATGATGTTAAGAGTTACAAATTTTTCGGGCCTCTTTACAATTACACAATAGTTATACAGAATACCTTCGGGTTAATGATGCATTTAGAATGAGATTGTGCAGGGAGCTACAAGGTTGTCCAGAAAGGAGATTCTCCCCCAAATCCATGGCTTTCATCAGCCAATTTGGATGCTATTTTATTTAATTCATAGATTTCTCATACCTTCATCTTGTAGGTTTTGATGACTTTCCTTTGAAGCTGCCCAGATATCCTATGGATATGATCATGCTGGTGGAGGTGATGAGGCAAGTGCTGCAAGTGAATTTGATATGTGCCAATGCCAATAAGAAAGGATATGATTTCCCCATGACTATCAGAGCCTACAGTTGTGCTTCCCATTCTTAGGAGAATAATGTCCTAAAGGCATTCTCCAAGAGGTTTTCATTGGAAACCTATGATGTTCTGAGGCCACAATATGATCCAGTTAATTATGCTCATGATTATCTACAAATGAGCCAAGCTATCCATGATGTAGATGACATTAAGACTACTGGGCCAATTGTAGATATTATCTAGAGAGTAGAGATGGATTTTATGCCAGATTAACCATTGAACAAATCAAAAATTTCAAGGTCAATTTTGCAGTTGAGGGGCTACTAGATGACAGCTAGCACATGTATGATAATACCTATCTTGAGAAGATCAAGCCTCTCTCTCCATTAGTTTTGAGCCCATGTTAGACCAAGTCATCGGTGACTTGTAGACCCTAATGAGTGGTATTTATAAGAGGAAAGAGCAGTGGGTTGAATGGACAGCAGGAAGAAGGAAGAGGTTGGAAAAGAAGCCTCCTACTCAAAGGACCCTAACAAAGGACTCCTCCAACATCACAACAACTTATTCAGAAGTACTCTCGACTATGTCCAAGAGTTCGTCTCAACCAGCTGGTGGAGGTGATGAACCTCTGGAAAAGGAAGTTCAACCAAAGAAGACTTGTGGAGGAGGTCCACTCCCAAATATTGGAAAAATAGAGGAACCCACCAAGGGTGCAGAAATAGAGTAGTCAGCAAAAGCAGTCATTGTATATGTATCGGTTGGCACCTCAACCCAGGATTCTCCAAGGCGAGGGTCCCTCGTCATAGTGGAAGTGGGCAAAGATACTCCTTCAACCATAGAATTAGAAGAAGAGGCCAAGAAAAAGCAGAAGGTTGCTTTAATAGCCAAATTGGTTTCCTCTTCTTCTACCTCGGTAAATCCATTTGCTTCTAGACCAAATGCTACACCCTCAATCATAAGGAAGTTGTTCATTGAGGAGTTGGTTTCTGCCAACAAAGTTACCAGGACAGAGTCATGGATAGAGAATACTCTGGAATGCAAGAGGAAGAGGGTGGAAGAAGGAATTTCCAGCAAAGACACTTCGTCATGAGCCTTTCAGCCCAAGGCTGCTATGAGTAAATAGAAGAAAGTAAAGATAATGTCTACTCTAGGTCGTGACCCTAAGACCAGACACTTCACTATGGAAGTGGCCAAGCCAACCAAGGAAGGTAGATTCAAAGATATGACCACTTCAGATTTTCAATTGCTGTCATTTGATATGGGGTTGGCTCGTCATGACACCAAGGTGGACTGGTGGGAGTCTACTAATGTGGTGATAGAAGAAGAACTCAAGGAGCTCAAGACCGCCAAGGTTCAACTAAAGGCAGAAGTGGCTAAGATGCCAAATTTGATAAGACAACTTCTCACTCTAATTGCAAGTCTCCCCAGCACCTAAACCACCTTTCATCCCAGTGCGGTGGAGAATCAAGCTATATTAGCCAATTTGCAAGAAGATAGGCACTTCAAATAGATCGGCAAGGGATGGGTTGAGAGACTCAAATCTGAAGGGTTGGCAGTTTTTGAGTAGTTGGGTAATGCTCTCTTGAGGTTGGAGATAGAAAGGAATAACATCAAGAAGAATTTGCAAACTCTCGCATATTAGATAGTGAAGTGTTAGGAGTGCATAGTGAGGCTCCATGTAGCAGTGAAGATGAAGACCAAAGAGGCATTGAAAGCCAAGATTCTGCAAAAGGGAGATGAACCTCTAATCAAATGGCTTCAAAGTCTAGAGTTCAAAATTGAAATGATCATCCAGGCTGAGACGGGGTTGCAACAAGTAGACGTTAAGGTCAAAGAAGAATAGAACAAAGACTTTAAGATTCTTCAAGGTTTGCATAGAGAATCATAGACAAGTGGGGAAGGTAAAGAAATGATAGGACTAGCCAATATGCAGAAATCATTTTCTGATTATGTAGACAAGTTGTTAGAGCCATCTTCCACCCACTTGGACAAAGTGCCAGAGCTTCAGCAGTTGAGTGGATGTATTTATAAAGCCATGGAAGAATTGAAGGATCGGACAAATGCAATTAAAATTATAGCTAAGGAGCATTCCAAGTGGCTCATCTGATACACCAATGTCTACATTAACAGACATGAGGAACTCATCAAAGTTATCACATCTGTCATTGCCTATAGAGCTAAATTAGGCAAAGGGAGGGAAACCGAAGCTTAAGTAGATTCTCTCTTTGTACTAAATTTTGATCAATGTTGTAATGGATAAACCTTTGGTTATCAATTCTAGTTGGGGAAGTTGAATCGTTTCAATTACCCCCTTTTGTAACGACCCAATCTGGGACTCTTTATGTACTATTTCCAAAATCAATACAAAGGTCGGCTAAATTTTGGTGTGAAAGATAGCATTTTTACTGAGTCAATCATGTATGTCTGAATGTCATTTCTTTAACTATTCCATTTCATTTCATTAGTATTTCTATTGAATCTGAACATTTCTTTGAAGTTATATTTTCAATCTGTGTTCGAACCAAATTTTTGTATTATGATTTGAAACAGTTAAAGTAGGGGAAGATCTGTTGTTATCCTCAGTTGGGAAACATTTTCTGTGATATAGATTGATTTGTGGGAATTTCATTATTAATCTTTAGTCCTACATCTGCATTTTTAGTAGAAGTTCATGCATTACCAATTTTGGGAGTTAATCTGATTGATGAAATCTTAGAGTTGGCTAGATTTGGAGTTGAATTCGTCCTGCCCAAGCTATTTCCTGCCTAGGTTTAGCTTGGTTTACCTCTTCTGTTCTTGGGTCGAGAAAATCACGCTGTTAGACTAGGAAAGATCAAAATTGACTAAAAATCATTCATATAAGGGAGTTGTACCTTTAAATTCAGAGGGAAATTATTTTTTCAATAACAATTTTCCAACTGTTGTATTCGATTGTTCTTAAGTACTTTGGGTATTTTAGGGTTGAATTTAAAAGAAAATTTTGTTTACCAACAATCCATTCAGGGGTCAAATTGGCCAAGGAAGGGTTTAGGAGACCTATTTTATGTTTACTTAGCCTAGATATGCAATTGGTTAAGTTCTTGAGGTGATTGACCATGTTTTATGCAAGAATCACAAAAGTTGTAAAAGTTGTCATTGACAACATTGACAACATTTCTTGCAATAATGTCTTTTTGGGAATTTGAGGTTCCTAACTGTCTGAAAATGTCAGGATAAGGTCATGGTCAACTATATAAGACCTCCCTCGACCTTGGAAAGGGGTTGGTTAATTTTTCAAAGTTTGTGTACGGACTATATAATTGAAGAAACAGTTGCAGTTTAACATTTTTGGAGCATTTTGTGTTTTAATGGATTAGATTGCTTATTGTAATGGATGAACAAGTTAGAGTAGTTACATTTGAGATTAAGTGTGGTGTTAGATTAGAATTTTGTGTGAGTTCAGTTATGTTTGTAAATTTATTTTTTTTTAAGCCAATCGATGGTCTGAACCAAGCAACTTCTGTAAATGGGGTCATAGATCCTATTCCCACCGTGGAGTTTGCACGGACCTTTGGGATTAGGGATATGAATCCTTATACATATTATAAATTGAAGAAGGGGACCTAGAATTCAAGCAAGATAATTTTAAAGTGATTCCCTAGGCAAGCCAGAGTTGCATGGCTAGGGATCATAGTGAATTGTAGAGGTGATAAGGAGGATTGAAGGCATTGATAGCTTCAATCAGAGATTGTGGAGAGGTAGACACATGTGTGGTGAAGTCCCAAATTCAATGGGAAGGTTTGGGGAAGGATCCTTAATGGTGGAAACAAATATTTTGATGGATATTCTCTATGTGCATTGAAACCCTTCATTTTAGCCTTATTTGTAGGACGTCACAGTACGGACATTTTTGGGGGACAAGACCTAGAAAATATTTTAGGTCTTTGTAAAGGGTGTCAATATCAAAGGTTAGTTTTCCATCTTGCTAAGGGTTACTTAAATTTATTTGAGAAAAAGATCCTAATCAGGCCTAATTGTTTCTAGCCCTATTTTGGGTGAATTTGGTATGTTTCTTGGAACTCGTTTAGGGTTCTATTGAAAAGTGTGTTTGGGGGTATTGGAGTGGATCCAATTAACATCCTAGAAGCCTACCTCTCTATGTAGAAGTGTTCTTGATCATGTTGGATCAATTAATGAAGATGGGGAAAGAAGAGCTCCAATGTGATAGGTGATGTATGTTTTGGTTTCTTTGTTGATGTATGCAAGTTGAAAGGAGAGGGATCTTGTAGAAACAATCCTTGGAAGGTTAGGGTCAGTCAGTAACCCTAATAGTTCAAGAAGTGACCAATAGGGTACCCTAGAGGAAGGTAGGGTACAGAGAAAGACTTGTAGTTACATCATATTAGTATTAGAGAAAGTTAAAGACTTGGGAAGATAGTTTATGTCTACAGCTACTGATGAATCAGTGGGAGAGTCAAGCATGGTGACTAATGTAGAGCTAGCTAAAGAGGTGGATGAGAAAAAGGAGAAGAACAGACTCCCTTAAGAAACCTTAAAAGGAATGAAGATAAGGCTAGAAGAAGTTGCTAATGTAGCATCTAGGAACAAAGAAGTTGAAAGTAGTGATAGGGGTAAAAATATTGTTGAGGAGGACATTATCCCTGAACCAAACCCGCCATTGAATGAAGATCCATTCTTGAAGGCCATCAAAGCACTAGGTGGAAAATTATTGGAAGGGATGCCCTTGTTTAGTGGGAAGATGGACATTGAGGTAGTGATGGATTGGGTTGAAGGAATGGAGAACCATTTTGAGTGTGAAGGGGTGACAAAGGCACAAAATCTAAAGGTGGCCAAATCAAGAATCAAAGGATCAGTCCTAACATGGTGGAAATACCTTCAAGATGAGAGGGTCAGAATGGGTATGCAACCCATAGCCAATTAGAATGCAATGGTGACCAAGCTAAGGGATAATTATCTGCCAGAGGACTATGAGATTCAACTTCATAGGAAAAGATAGAATTTGAATAAAAAAGACTTGGATGTGGCCTCTTATACAGAGGAATTCTAGAGATTGTGTCTTAGGTCCAAGCAACAAGAAGAGAAATCACTCAAAGTTGCTAGGTACTTGGGTGGATTGAAATGGAACATCCAAGAAGAGATTAGTCTATGGACACCAACCAAAGTTTAGAGGTGTCATCAATTAGCCCTAAGGGTGGAGGAGAAGAATAGGAAGAAAGGTGTCTCAAAATTCAAGAACAGAGGTAGAGGAAGAGACCAATGGGGTGAAAGAGGAGGTTATCAAGGCAGAGGAAATGAGAAAAGGACATAAGGTGACAACAAGTTAACAAAGCATAATATTGAAAGCACTCCAAGATGGGGCTATAACAGAGGTAGGGGTAATCAAGGAGGTCCTAGAAGAAGAAGAGGAGGTAGAAGTAACTCATACTTTTCAAGTATGAAGTATTACAACTGTGGTCAATTAGGTCACCCAACATATAGATGTCCTGAGAAGCCTACTACTTCAAATCATGATAAGAGTGTGGCCTATGCTCATGAGGACACTTCAAGTGTCAAGGCACTTTAGATTGACCATCTAGATTTAGAGATGGGTGAAAACCTAATGTTTAGGAGGGTGTTGATAAGACAACCAGTTAAGGATGAACCCAAGCATAGGAGGGCTTTATTTAGGATAAGATGCAAGATCCTTGGAAAATTTTGTAAGGTGATAGTGGACTTTGGTTCCATAGACAATATCATCTTAGAGGAGGCAGTCAACAAACTCAAGTTGACCAAAGTATCCCATGTAAATCCTTATAAGGTGACTTGGTTAAACAAAGGCCAAAGTGTATTGGTGAATGAGAAGACATGGGTTGAATTCTCTATAGAAGGGTATAAGGACAAACTATTGTGTGACATCCTACCTATGGATGCTTGTCATTTTCTACTAGGAAGACCTTGGCAATTTGACAATGGGGTAGTGTATGATGGGAAGGAGAATTCCATCACATTCAAGAAGGGAGGTAGAAATTTCAAGATTCAGTCTTTGTTAGAAGAGGAGGAGCCATAGCCCAAGAATCCTAACATCATATTGTGTAGTGGAAAGGATTTTTTGAAAGATCTTATGGAGGAAGATAATTAACAATATGCTATTGTTCTTAAGCCTAAGGAAGAAGAGAAGCCTATCAAGGAGCCATTACCCTCAGAGATACAAGCATTGCTTGAGAAGTACAAAGATATAGTGAGTGATGGAACTCCTGCAAAATTACTTCCTAGAAGGGTGATAAGACATCAAATAGACTTTGTCCTTGGTGCATCTTTTCCTAATAAGGAATCTTATAAGCTTACTCCTGATCACAATTTGGAAGTGGCAAGGCAAGTACAAGAACTCTTGGATCAAGGCTTGATCAAGAAGAGTATAAGCCCATGTGCAATCTCGGTTGTGTTGGCATCTAAGAAGGGAGGAAAATGGAGACTTTGCATAGATTCAAGGACCATAAACATATTTACAATAAGGTATAGGTTCCCCATACCTAGGATTCATGATCTCATGGATTGCCTTGGAGGGGAAATGTACTTCACTAAGCTAGACTTGAAAAGTGGTTATCACCAAATCAAGGTGAAGGAAGGAGATGAATGGAAAATGGCATTCAAGAGAAAATATGGATTCAATAAATGGCTTGTGATGCCATTTGGCCTCACAAATTCTCTGAGCACATTCATGAGGCTCATGAATGAAGTGCTCAAGGACTTCATAAGGAATTTTGTAGTTGTATATATTGATGATATACTAATATTTAGTAAGACAAAAGAGGAGGATATCAAGCATGTAGAGGTTGTGTTGTAGAGGTTGCATGAAGAGAAGTTGGCTATCAATCTTGAGAAATGTGATTTCTTCAAGCAAGAACCGGTATACTTGGGCTTTGTAGTGTCCAAGGGCTCCTTGAAGATGGATCAAGACAAAGTTGTAGCTATCCTAAACTAGCCACCACCTACCACAGCAACTGAGGTAAGAAGTTTTAATGGCTTAGCCCAATTTTATAGGAAATTTATTAGAAATTTTAGTGGTATTTGTGCATCATTTTTAGATACCATCAAGGGTGGGGTAAAAACCAACTTTAGGTGGAACTTAGAAGCATAGAAAGCATTTGAAATGTTGAAGGAACAAGTAGCCACACAACCTATCTTAAAGTTGCCTAGTTTTGAGAATTTGTTTACTATTGAATGTGATGCAAGTGGAATGGCAGTAGGGGGTGTGTTAAGCCAAGAAGGTAGGCCAATATCCTTCTTTAGTGAGAAATTAAATGAAGCTAAGAAGAAATACTTTTCTTATGACTTGGAAATGTATGCCTTAGTTTAGTCACTTAGAAAGTGGAGGCATTATCTATTACCCAAGGAATTTGTTGTGTTTACTGACAACCAAGCCCTTAGTTATATTAATACTCAGGAGAAACTAAGTAATAGACATCTGAAATGGATGGAATACTTGCAAGCATTCACATTTACAATTAAGCACAAGAAAGGGAAATTAAACAAGGTTGCAGATGCACTAAGCAAGAGATTGTTGGCAGTCCAAGAGGTTCAATTGAATAGCATTGGAATTGATAGTTTTAGAGATCTCTACAAGGAAGATGAAGACTTTGGTGAAGCCTACAAGGTGTGTACTGAATTTCAGAATCATTTCCATAGCAATTTTTCTAATTTTACTTTACAAAATGGACTTTTATTTAAGGGTAATTAGTTATGTGTGCCAAGAGGTTCCATGAGAGAGAATCTCATATAGGAGAAACACAATGGGTGTTTGAGTGGTCACTTTGGTATGAAAAAAATCTTGGAGCTTGTGTAAAGGTTCTACCATTGGCCAAAGTTGATAAGAGATGTTACTAGGTATGTTGAGCAGTGTGTAATATGCATGAAAGCCAAAGGAGGAATAAGAAATCTAGGTTTGTACCAACCTTTACCAGTCCCTAATACGCCATGGGAATGTGTGGGAATGGACTTCATAGTAGGTCTACCCAAAACAAAGAAAGGATATGACAACATTTATGTAGTGGTTGATAGATTTAGTAAAATGGACCATTTCATACCATGCAAGAATACTCATGATGCTATCCATATAGCATATTTTTTCTTTAAGGAGATTATGAGAATCCATGGTTTTCCCCTAAGTATTATATCAGATAAGGATGTGAAATTTATGAGCCATTTCTGGAGAACATTATGGAATAGATTGGGTACTAATCTTTGTTTTGGTTCAACCTACCATCCTCAGATAGATGGTCAAACTGAGGTGGTCAACATAGTGTTGGCTAACCTATTTAATTTCCTAACTAAAGAGTATGGATAGACATGCGGTGTGGTCATTCCCCAAGAAGAGTACGCTTATAATGATAGCAAGAATAGAACCACAGGGAGAATCCCATTTGAAATAGTTTATGGGATGCACCCAAGAGGTGTGTGTGAGCTTAGGGATATTTGAGGAATGGAGTACAGGAGTATTCATGATGAGGACTTCACTCAAACCATGAAGGAGATCCAAGAACAAGTCAAGAAGGCCATACAAGGCAGTACACAAAAAGTTGAAGGCCAAAGTAGATGAAAAGAGGAGGGACATTCAGTTTGAGGTAGGTGATTATGTGATGGTTCATTTGAAAAAATTCAGGTTACAGAAAGGTGTGCCTACTAAACTTCAAATGAAGAGGGTTGGATCTCTCAAGATCATAGCCAAATATGGGGCTAACGCATATAAAATAGACTTACCTTCAGATTTGAGCTTATCTCATGTATTTAATATCCAAGAGTTGATCTAATTCAAAGGGAAAATAGATGAGATGGGTCAAATAAGTCAAGGGGTCAGTAGTGATGTTGCACCTACTGTCCTACCTCCCAAGCCATAGTTAGAAGCTGAAAGAGTTCTAGATTCAAGAGTTTAGAAGTCTACAAGGCACAAGGTGTACATGGAACACCTCATGAAGTGGAAGAATAGTCCTGAATCAGAGGCCTCATGGATTTTAGAAACAAACTTCAAGAAGGAGGGCATCTTTGAAGACATGTTTTCCACAAGAGTGACATAAATTTCCTTTGTGGGGGAGTATGGTGCAAGAGCACCTAGGTAGGGCTAAAATGTAACCTAGGGCTTCTAAGTTGTTTTTGGCTTGTAGTGGTCCTAGCCACACCACTAATAAAATAATGGGACTAGGTGGGTCCTAGGATGTGTTGAATTAGATAAGGAGGTCTTATTAGGTCTTTAGTGACTTTCTTTTATAACAATGTCCAAAGTTGCTCATTTGTATTCATATTGCCAATGTTGGGGAAATAGTGGAAATGATCCATTCTGGGGTCAAACTGGACAAGGAAGAGTTTAGGAGACCTATTTTTTGTTCACTTAGCCTAGATATTCAATTGGTTAAGTTTGTGAGGTGATTGACCATGTTTTATGCAAGAATCACAAAAGTTGTAAAAGTTGTCAATGTTGTCATTGACAACATTGACAACATTTCTTGCAATAATGTATTTTCGGGCATTTGAGGTTCCTAACTTTCTGAAACTATCAAGATAGGGTCATGGTCAACTATATAAGACCTCCCTTGACCTTGGAAAGGGGTTGGTTATTTTTGCAAAGTTTTTGTACAAACTGTATAATTGAAGAAACAAATGCAGTTTAACATTTTTCTGAGCATTTTATTTTTTAATGGATTAGATTGCTTAATTTAATGGATGAATAAGTTAGAGTAGTTCCTTTTGAGATTCTATGTGGTCTTATATTATCATCTTGTGTGATTTTATTTAGGTTTGTAAATTTATTTATTTTTAAGCCAGTCGATGGTCTGAACCAAGAAACTTTTGTACATGGGGTCATAGATCCTCTTCCCACTGTGGAGTTTGCACGGGCCTTTAGGATTAGGGAGATGAATCCTTGTACATATTTTATAGTGAAGGAGGGGCCCTGGAAGTCAAGCAAGCTAGTTTTAAAGTGATTCCCTAGGCGAGCTAGAGTTGCATGGCTAGGGATCACAGTGAATTGCAGAGGTGATAAGGAGGATTGAAGGCATTGATAGCTTCAATCAAAGATTGTGGAGAGGTAGAAACATGTGTGGTGAAGTCCAAAATTAAATGGGAAGGTTTGGAGAAGGATCCTTAATGGTGGAAACAAATACTCTGATGGATATTCTCTATGTGCATTGAAACCCTTTGTTTTAGCCTTGTCTATAGAAAGACAGTGTACGGACAGTTTGGGGGGACAAGACCTAGAAAATATTTTAGGTCTCTGTAAAGGGTGTCAGGATCAAAGGTCATTTTCCCATCTTATTTAGGGTTACTTCAACTTATTTGAGAAAAAGATCCTAATTAGGCTTAATTGCTTGTAGCCCTGTTTTGGGTGGATTTGGTATGTTTCTTGGAACTCGTTTAGATTTCTAGTGCAAAGTGTGTTTGGGGGTATTGGAGTGGATCCAATTAACATCATAGAATCCTACCTCTCCATGTAGAATTGTTATTGATCATGTTAGATCAATTAATGAAGATGGGGAAAGAAGAGCTCCAATGTGCTAGGTGATGTATGTTTTGGTTTCTTTGTTGATGTATGCAAGTTGAAAGGACAAGGATCTTGTAGAAAGAATCCTTGGAAGGTTAGGGTCAGTCAAGAACCCTAATAGGTAAATAAGTGACCAATAGGATACCATAGAGGAAGTTAGGGTACAGAGCAATACTTGTAGTTACATCAAACAGCTATGTCTGAGATCAAGAATTGCAGAAGAGGAAAGTGTGAAGGTATCTAGATACCTTAATGGTCTAAACTAGACTATCCAAGATGAATTGAGTTTACTTACTCCTACCACTAATCATAGATGCCACCAACTTATAGTAAAGGTGGAAGCAAAATTGAGAAAGAAACAAGAATCAAGAAATACAAGAGGCAAAGGTAAAGGAAGAGATGGCAGAGGTCAAAGGAGTGGATATGGTGGTAGAAGTTCAGAATCCAAGACTCAAGGAGAGACTAAGCTGACTAAATAGTAAGAAGGAAGTTCAAGAAAGGGAAGCTTCAATAGAGGAAGAGGATCTAATACTAATTGGAGAGGAAGAATAAATATCCAAGGAAGAGGTTCCTAGTTTGCAACTATGAAATTCTATCACTGTAACCAAATGGGACATCTTGCCTATAGGTTTCCAAGGAAAGGCTCTACTTCCCAAGGAAGTGACAAGGGAGTAAAATTTGTACAAGAGGATTCTAAGTGTGGATACAAACATCTTGAGGTACCCTTAGAATCAGAAGAAGGAGAAAATCTAATGATAAGGAGAACACTGATCAAATAACCAGTGAGAGAGGAGCCAAGCCAGAGAAGAGAACTATTCAGAGTGAAGTGAAAAATGATGGGTAAAGTGTGTAGAGTCATAATAGACTCATGGGTCTACTAAAAACATTGTGTCAGAGGTGGTATTTAGTAAAATAAAGATGAAGAGGATTCCACATAGTAATCCATACATGGTTACTTGGTGGAACAAAGAACAACATGTCCTTGTGAATAAACAAGCATGGGTGGACTTATAAATTGGAAGATATAAAGATAAGGTATTGTGTGACATCCTACCTATGGATGCATGTCACCTTTTACTAGGAAAATGATGTAAATTTGATAGAAAAGCCATGCATGGTGGAGCAAAAAATTCATATTCTTTCAAGAAAGATGGTGTGACTTTCAAAATCCGGTCATTATTGGAAGAACGAGAAGTAAACTCCACAGGCCCTAATGTTATATTGGTGAGTGAAAAGGAGTTCCTAGAAGCTCTATAAAAAGGAGAGGGAGTAGCATATGCTTTGGTTTTGAAGCCAAAGGAAGAAGATGTAGAGAAGATAGTAAAGAAGACATAGATTCATATAGAAGTACAAGAGTTTCTTAAGGATTATATAGACATTGTCAGTGATGGACAACCAGAAAGACTACCCCCTAAGAGAGCTATTAGTTACCAAATTTAATTTATCACAGGAGCTACCCTTCCTAACAAGGTTTCTTATAAGATGAACCCTAAAAAAATGAGGAAATTTCCAAGAAAATCCAAGAACTCCTAAACCAAGGCCTCATTAGAAAAAGTATAAGCCCATGTGTCATACCCACTATCCTAGCACCCAAAAAGGGAGGAACATGGAGGCTATGCACTGACTCAAGAGACATTAACCAAATCACCATTAGGTATAGGTTTCCTATTTATAGGATAGAAGACCTAATGGACTTTTTAGGAGGAGCAAAGTAATTTACAAAGGCTAATCTAAAGAGTGGTTATCAGCAAATTAGGTTCAATGAGGGAGATGAATGGAAGACTTTCTTCAAAACCACAGAAGGTTTGTATAAATGACTTGTGATGAAATTTGGGCTATCAAATGCCCCATCTACATTCATGAGGCTTATGAATGAAGTAATCAAGGACTACATTGGTAAGTTTCTTGTAGTGTATTTGGATGACATCCTAATCTTTAGTAGGACTAAAGAAGAACACTTAAGGAATCTACAAATTGTGTTTAAGAGACAACATGGATAAAAGATAATGATCAATTTGGATAAGTGTGAATTCCTAAAGCAGGAGCTAGTGTATCCTGGTTTTGTGTTGTCACATGCAAACCTTATGATGAATCCAAGAAATGTAGAATCCATCATCAATTTGCCTACCCCCTAAACTACAACATAGGTGAGAAGCTTTCATGGCCTAGCTCAATGTTATAGGAAATTCATTAACCGGTTTAGTGTTATTTGTGCTCCTATGCTAGACACCATAAAAGGTGGGATGAAAAATAATTTTATATGGAATGAGCAAGCTAACCAAGGATTTGAGTTGTTGAAGAAGAATATTTCCACTCTACCCTTCTTAACATTACCAAGTTTGGAGAAACTTTTCACAGTTGAGTGTGATGCTAGCAATGTTACTATTGGGGCAATTTTAATCTAATAAGGGAGTTTTCATAGTGAGAAGCTCAGTGAAGAAAAGAGGAAGTATTCTTCCTATGACTTAGAGATGTATGCTCTAGTACAAGCACTAAGGAAATAGAGGCACTATTTTCTTCGCAAGTAATTTGTGGTGTATTCAGACAACCAAGCACTTAGCTTTATGAACTCCCAAGACAAGCTCAGTCACAAGCACATGAAATGGGTGGAGTACTTGGAGGCTTACACCTTCAACATTAAGCATCAGAAAGGATTGAAGAACAAAGTGGTTGATGCACTTAGTAGGAGACTTCTGATAGAACAAGAAGTACAACTGCAGAGTATGGGCATTGAGAGTTTCAAGGATTTGTATGCAGAGGATGAAGAATTTGAAGAGATATACAAGCTATGTAAAGAGCATAAGAATCATTTCCATGGTGAATTTTCTGAATATACAATTTAGAGTGATTTTTTGTTTAAAGGAAGTCAGTTATGTGTACCTAGAGGATCAATTAGGGAAAATCTGATTAAAGAGAAGCATAATGGGGCACTTAGTGGTCACTTTGGAGTCAATAAGACCCAAGAGTTAGTGAAGAGGTTCTATTTTTGGCCTAAGATGAATTTAGATGTCAGAAGGTATGTAGAGTATTGTGTAGTGTGTCAGAAAGCCAAGGGAACATCCTCCAGTATAATCCTTTATCAACCTCTCCCCATTCTAAGTAGACCTTGGGAATACTTAAGCATGGATTTTCTTGTAGGATTGCCAAAAAAAATAAGGATTTGACAGTATATATGTCATAGTAGACAGATTTAGCAACATGACACATTTTGTCCCTTGCAAGATAGTTCGTGATGCTTGTCACATTGCACACCTATTCTTCAAGGAAGTGGTTGGTACAGGAGAACCTAGGCTAATCCCTAATCACAATTTTTGTTTTGGCTTGTACTGACCTTAGCCAAGTTAGTTGATTTTATTTTTGACCTTAGAAGGTCTTTCAAGTGTGTTCCTAGGTAGATTTGACTAGGATCAATCCAACCTAGATGTTTATGATTTGTTAATGGTTTATGCTAGATTAAGCCTAAAATGGGAAAATGGGCCCAAAAGCCTTCAAGGATTAGGATAGGCTAGGAATGTACCTAAAAGGGCCTATGGGATTTTTTTACATCATTCTAGGTTGATTAGAGGTCATTGGGATTTTTTTTATGTAACGTTGTCAAAGTTGTCAAAATGTGGCATGAAAACATTTGCAACTTTTAAAAGTTGCATGACAACATTTGGCATGATTGGATTCTTTTCCAAGAATGATGGTGGGTAGTAAATGTAACGGCCTATAATCATGGGGTGGGCATATTTAGACATGGATGATCCCATTTCCCGAGCTAGATTGATGTAATGAGTGATTTAAAATTTGCAAGAAGAAGCTCTGTTACTGGTTTTAGCATACAATCGATCATTTTGATGTTTCTGAGTTAGTAGAAGGATTGAATGTTGAGATCCAGTGTTTTATTCATGTAGTAGAGGTATTTTGAGGAACTTTTTGTTTAGTTTTGAAGTTTTTTTGAGTTCAGTAGATTAGTCTGTTAAATTGTTTTGTTAGTAGCATAGTTACTGGTGTTGTTTGAGAAGTTTTAGGAAACATGACTCCCCCATAGATCTCTACCATGAAAATCATCATGGCCTAGAGGGATATAGAAGGGAAACCATTTTACAGTTTACATATGGAAGGAGGAGTTCTCAAGAGCAAGCTAGATAATTTTAAAGTCATGCCCTAAGCGAGTTCAGTGTACCCGATTGGGTGCATGACAATGGTCTAATGGTGTTTTATTGCAGGAGAAAGATTGGGAGAATGCAACTAAGTATGGTTTCACAAGTATCAAGATCCTACATATATTTCATAATGAGATAAGGCATTGGCCAATCCATTGAGATAGATTTCCAAGTAGAAATCAGTAGATTGTACAAAAATAGCCCTATTTGCCTTGTTAGCCCTGAATTATAGGAACCTACTATATGGAGGCCCTAGAACCCTAAGACCACAAAAATCCTTGATATCTTGGAAAAGGGTGTCTGAATATCTTTTTTTTTTTAGGTTGTTTGGGAGTTTTTTGAGAGAAGAGGGAAAAACTCACTGATTAGGGCTAATTGACCTATTAGGCCTAAAAGACCAAATCCATAGATTGTCTTGAGATCATTTGAAAAACCATTGATGTCCTATTATAATGGGATCGTATGGGAGGAAATAAGTTATCTTAGAAATAATTTCACCCCCTTTCATTGAAAGGAAACTAAGTGTGCGGAAAATAGTTCCCTACGCTAAACTCCTGAGGAGGGGATCGTGCAAATTCAGATTTAATCCTTATCAATTATAGAATTTTAATACAATTAACTTATATGTTTCTGAAATAACATGTATACATATAAAAATGAGAATGACACAATGATTTACCATGGCGAAAATGTTTCGGTAAAAAACCCCAGCACTCCAAAACCTGCACAATGTATTAATCAAAACTGTTGTTGTTTACAATACACTTGCAATGCAAGTTCTTTCAAGAGATAATCGACACTTGAAGAAAAATCTGGTATCATACCAACAATACACTAACTTCTCACTCTATGATTTATAACCCTAAAATGCTTATATCATGTGCTTCCCTTTTTAGGGCAACTTCCAAAGTCAACCGTATTTGGGTTTTACCATTCTCCAAAAAAATAGGAACCCCGCGCATTGCAAAAGAGTGTACAGTACTCAACATGATCAGTTGCCACATGTCTTGCATGTCTTCACCCATCATCTAATCTTTCACAATTATCTCTTACAAATATTAATGATCATCATAGGAATCTATCATAATCGTTTCAGTCATGATTACCTTACACATTGTCCAAAGTGCCGACATTTGGAAAATAACCTCTACCACAGAAAGGGGTGCCTAGATCCACCTAGACCAAGTTTGATCATCCTTGTCATCTTCCAAGTGGAGTGAAAACACATGTCCACTCAACTAAATGATAGAATAGATATCAAACTTAAATACATTATTTGCAAACAATTAATTACAAAACAAATAATATCAAATGTAAGGAAATATACAAGGTTGAGACACCTTATTCCTAACATTCATAACTTATGATGGGACAGAGATGAAAATGCAGTTGGAGTCATCCAAGAAGGAGTAAAGGATTGAAGAACACATTGTTGATAGTTACCCCAAGGTGAAGCACAAAAGAGACCAACCCATAGAGTTGTGTTGGAGAAGTCCTAGGCTAGTTGAGGAAGGGCTTGGAAGATTATAGAAGAGAGAGTAGGATCTTGAGAAGGCTAGGAACAGTAGAGTCTTAGATTTGGATTGTGCAAGCACACCTTGAGCATTTCTATCAGATTTATATCACAACAAATAATATTTGGCTTGTGGTGAATGTTCCAACCAGAAGAGTCAGTAGGAGAGTCTAAAATGGTGAAAATGCAGAGTTGGAAAAGAAAGTGGATGAGAAAGAAGAAGAGAATAGATTTATCAGAGAGAGATTGGCACAATTGGAACACAAAGTTGACCAAGTATAGGAAAAAGCTATATCTTAAATCAAGATAGTATAAAATAGATGGTTGGATATATTCTCAGTTTGCACTATGACCTGCTTGTCGGGTTCCACTTCTGGGTTCCTCTTTATCCTTTCTATTTTGCATTTTCAGTTTACACACAAAATTGAGTTGTCAGTTCTCTTTGTACTTATCCATTTTTGGTTATATCTGATATTTGCATTTTTGGTTTTCTCTTTGTCATGTCTTTCGATGTATGCTTACCAAAAGTATTCTTTGCATACTAATGGAAAAATAATGTCATCAATCTCCCCCTTTGACATTAGTATCAAAAATTGATATGTGCAAAATACTAACAAAATGTTAAGTATGTACATCATATATAATCCTTAGTCATTTCATGACTCCCCCTATGTATATGTCGGTATATCATTATTTTCCGCTTATGGATAGGTATTTTCTTTGAAGTATTGTATAGTTTCTTGTCTGTACATATCATACATTTCCCCCCTCTTTTGATATTAAGGGAAAAGGTGTATACCTTATAGCTTATCAAAAATGTGAGTGTGAAGAATTCATATCAATAATCATCTTCTCCCATTGGTCCTTCAGGTTCTCTAGAGCCATGTGCTCAAGCATTATCCTTGAGTGCATATCGTAAATGTTGTTTGCTACAGACATCTCGGAGGTTGCTATTAGTTATCTTCCTAAACTGATATGATGTTGAAGCAGTGTTAGATTTGGTAGAAGTTGATCCTGGAGCTTGGTGACCTCTTCCCTGAATTGTGTTTCTTCTTCCCATGGTTCTTTCCTTAACCTTTTTATCTCAATAATCTTTTCATAATGCAACTTAATTGCATTGTCTCCAGTGGTTAAACTTTTAGCACTATTAGCTAGATCGGAGTCTAACTTTGCTATGTTATCACTATGCTCCTTAGTGAATTTCTATAGTGTGCTTAGTTGTTGAATCAAGGAAATAGATTCAGAAATTATTGGATCTAATTCACTTATAAATTCTAAAAGCTTTACCTTGTTTACTGCCACTTCTTGGCTGATTTTCTCAACAAGTTTGTGTTGATATTTCTTCTCTGCTCTCTCTTCAAATGCCTTCTCTGCATCAATGTTCTACATTGTTATGGCTTCAGTGAGAGTGGCTAGTTGATCAAGGATCAGTTTATTCTGATCAACATCAACATCAGGTATAATCTAGTACAAGATGTCCCTAGTTGTTTCTAGTACCATGGAGTCTCGGTGCTGCTTCTTGAGCTCCTCATGTAATGCCTTCCTTGGCATATTTCATTGTATTATTTTAGTGCTTCATATTCAAGTGTAGTTGGGTCACATTTGGGTATCTCCATAATTTCATCTAGAGTGACTTCCAACTTACTCTTTTTGGATTTCTTCTTCTTCTTCTTCTGAGTTTCACTTGAGTGTAGAACCATAGCCAATTTCTCATCTTTGTATGTTGTGCTAGATGAAGTGACTTGGGGTGTTGCATCTTTTTGTTGTTGTGCTTCGGTGTCAACTTGTTGGTTTTGAGTGGACATCATCATGTCAGCCTTTACATTGTCTATAGAAACCTTTTCAGTTTCCTTAGGAGTAACATCTTTAGGTTTATATCCTTCCTCGATGTCCTTGTGCACTTCATTTGTCTTTGTCTATGCATCCTTCTCAGTTGTGTCTCCATCTTTTTTGGTGTAGGGAACCTCCCTATTTCTTATTTTGGTGTTGTTTAGGGTTTTTGTAGGTGTTTAGGTGTGTGTTAGAATAATATCCAAGGGGTTGGATACAATGTTATTTTAACTTCATGTTTGTAGGGCCTTAGTGGCCATTGAGTGTTTTAGGACATTTTGGCTTCAAATTGTGGAATGTTGCCATTTTGAAGTAATATGAGTGAGAGGTATGTTTTAAGACCCTGCACATCCTATTTGGGGTCTTAGAAGTCAACATCCATCATCGAGTTGACTAACAAGGTCAAATTGCTCAAAATGACAAAATGTTGCTAGCAACCTTGAAAGTTGCTTGAGCAACTTTTGCAAGAATTGACAAAATATAGTTAAAACTGGTGTAACTACCCCATGCTCAGTATATGAGCATGGATTCGATGCTTTTAGGGGCTAATGAGATTTTGGAGTGAAATAATTAACTATGACACCTTTGTACAGATGATTGTATCCTCTTTTGTGTAATTTGCACTGTGTCTTTGCTACTGTACAGCTGTGTACAGATTGGCAAAGGTGATCGGGATCCATGATAGTGTAGTTTTTTCTTTCAGCTTTCCTATGCATTAGATAGTTTGTTTTGAAGTTTAGTATAAGTTAAGCTGCACATATTTTAAGGTCACTGGTCTGACAGAGACAAAACAGTGCTACCTAATTAGAGATGGCTCTAATCCAAAATTCCTCTAGTGGATTTGTCTAAAACCATGGGGAAATTAGGGTTAGGGTCTATAGATAGGTTTTTAGTTTTCTTTTTGGTTTTTTCATTGGATTTCATAGGCCAAAAGTGAATCCCTATGGCTGACTGGTGAAACTAGGTGAGTCAGGACAGGGAGAAGAAAGACTTTGTGCGAGCACCCAAGACCTTTTGGGGAAGACTTAGTGGCATTTCTAGATGCACTAGATAGTCTTCTAAAAGTATTAAATGGTGGTTGGAGGTGAATTAGAGGTTGGAGACAAGTCTAGCAATTGTTCATGTTCACTCGTCTAGAGGCCTAATTAATAGACTATAATCTAGGGCCTGCAAGAAAATAGGCTTTTGGGTGCCATCAGAGGTCATGGTTTTGGATTCTGATAGGTTTGAATGATGTCTTGAAGATTTCCAAAGTTTTTTTGTGGATTCATTTGGGAATTTTGGAAGCAATAAGCCAAAATCGATGAAAACAGACCTACTAGGAATTAGGTAATTAGGCCTCCTAGTGAATTAATGACCAATTGGATTGGTAAAGGGTATTGGAGTATTGGGATGAGTGTAGAATGACCTAGGATGGGTCAAGAAGGGTGGTAAGATTCTTGCAGAATGTATGGGAAGATCCTAGGTAGAGAGTTCAAATTCTAGGTGGAGGATTAGTGGAAGAAACTAGGCTTTTGGTAACTAGTTGGACTAGTTAAGCTTGGTAACTTTGGAGTCTTCTTCAAATCAACTATACGTTGGAGGATAAGTTGGTAGAGGGGATCTTGGAGATCCTAATTGGAAGAAGATCCAAAAAATTACAACCATGGGATGGTTGGATTAGACAATCAAGCACCTTAAAGTGAAGAAGAGCACTAGTTGTCAAACCCTCTGCATAAGAGTGGTATCAGAGCCATATATATTCTTGGAATTTGTGTATGTCTAAAGGGGATGAGATTCAAGAGGTGGACAACATGTCTCCTAAGGAAATGAGTAGGGATTCTATAGTAGAATTGGTTCAAGGACTCTTGTAGAAGGCTAATGTGTACGAGACAAAGAGAAAGAAGAAGGTCACTGAATGGGGAGGTGAAAGTGATGGAGATGTTGATAGTCAAACAAAGGAGTCATCCAACAAGGGAAAGGAGCCTGAGATGGATAAAGAGAAAAAGTTATTCTTAGATGCCTTCAAATCTTTAAACAAGGATAGTATGGAACACATACCATATTATTGTGGTAGCCTAAATGGAGAAGAGTTGTTAGATTGGCTTGAAGCCATTGACAACCAATTTGATTAAAAATAAATCTCAGAGGAGAAGAGGGTCAGCTATGCTAAGGCTAGACTTAAGGGATCTGCATTGGTGTGGTGTAACATAATATAGGAGGGTGCCAGCAAGAAGTTAAGTCCACTTTTTGGGCAAAAAGTGGAAGTGTTTTTCCTATTTTTCAAATGTGCAGTCAGTTGATGTCAAAATTTGAGGCACTTAGAGATTGAATCTCAGAAAAATTCACTAATAGAAAATGTAGTACTCAGAGTCTAGTTTTAAAATATGTAATTTTTTTTAATACCCACATGGTAAAAATATTTTTTAGTAGGCATGTTTAAAAACCCCTTTTCAAAATTTTAGTTTCAGGACCATACCACACGTGTACGACCACCCTATTTTGAAGTAAATAAATAAATTTTTGTTAATACTTCTGGGGAAAGGTAGCTAACACATCAAAGATTGGTCAGAATATTTTTGATTTTTTTTTAATTGAATATTTTTTTTTATTCATTTTTAATTGAGTATAAAGTACATTTTCAAAACCTCTGGTGTACGGCCACCATAATTTGATGAAAATTTCACTTTTTTTAGATTTTATTTTTTTTATCTTGAAGGAAATTATATGTAGATTGGTCACATATAATTTATTTTTTCAAAAACCTAAAATCAAAAAAGTTATTAAAATTTTAGTTAACCTTACTATTTCAACTTTAGGTACCAATTTGGCGTAATAATTATTGGAAAAATA
>MU227753.1:122379-149460 GCA_018584345.1 Thuja plicata
TGAATAGACGAGATGTGCCCAAGTTGAACAAAGACAACTTTGCTTCATGGAAAAGTAGGATAAGAATCCACTTATCAGGTATTGGTAATGATGTTACTCAATTCCTAGATACTGAATATGTGTTTCCTATAGGAGTATTGATAGTATATCAATTGAGAGAGAAGCGTGAGCATAACTGCATGGTTATAGAGATTTCTTCCTCACTCTCTGATGTTGGATTTGAAGATGTCAAGGATTGAAAAACTACAAAGAAGATGTGGGACAAACTAAAGCTTATACATGGAGGTGATACAAATGTTCTGAGAGCCAAGGCAGAAATCCTTAGAGGAAAGTTTGATGATCTCAGAATGAAAGGAGAAAACATCACACAGTACAACACAAGGATAAAAGAAGTAGTCAATGCTATACGAGGTGTTGGAGGTACACTTGAAGAGGAGACAGTGGTAAGTAAAATCTTAAGAACCTTATTGCTTGTATATGCTATTAGAGTTTCTGTCATTCAAGAAATGAGAGAAGTAGCAAAAAATACAGTTACTCTTGATAGTTTAATTGGTAGACTAATTTCATTTGAGATGAATAACTTTGACAATAGTGTCTTACCAAACTTAGAGTCTGCATTTAAGTCTTCTATGAAAATAAGAAAATCAAGTCAAACACTCATCTATAAGAGAAAGTGAAAGTGAAAGTGAAGAAGAAGATCTAGATGAAATAGAAGAACTTATGGCTAGAAGAATATAGAGAGGCAAAGGTAAATACAAAGGCAAGTTATCACTTGTATGCTTTAATTGTAAAGAGATTGGACACTTTGCTGCAAGATGTCCTCACAGAAGAAAAGATGACAAAAGTAATGACAGATCTTTTGAGAAAAAATTTGACAGAGGTGATAACAAAGATTACAGAGGTTACCGCCAATCAGAAAGAAGAGATACCCAAGACTACAAGGATAAAGAAAACAAGGCTAGCTACCTAGCTGCTTGCAAAGATGAAGATACTGACACCAAACCTGATGAAGACATCGAGATGGTATTTGTAGCTATGAAGGATGATTCAAATGAAGATGAAAGGTATGTAGAAAATACACTCATATCTAAGGTTAGCAAGAATGACATCTGAATTATAGATAGTGGTTGCACTCACCACATGACCGGTGACAAAGAAATTTTTAACACTTTTGAGTATTATAATGGTGGTACAGTAAGAATGGATAATGATACACCTTGTCCAGTTGAAGGTAAAGGAACAATAATGCTGAATAACCTAATTAAATATGAAAATGATTATTGGGTAAAAGGATTGAATTATAATATGTTGAGTGTTTCTCAGCTGAATAATTCAGGTCACAGAGTAGCATTTGAGAACAAGAAGGCAAAAATCTTCAATGAATCAGGAAAACTGATTGGTACCGGTGAATAGACTAAAGGTGACTTATTCTATCTAAATGATACTAACACCACTTTCTTAATGACTAGAAATGAAGACATATGGTTGTGGCACAAAAGATTGTGTCATGTAAATTTTGACAACATGATGAAAATAAGTAAAAGAAGAAATGTAAGAGGCTTACCAACGATGACAAAGCCAGACAACATCATGTGCAAAAATTATCAAAAAGATAAAATGACAAAGTCAAGTTTCAAAAGTAAAACCCATACATCTGATGATATTCTAGAATTAGTCCATACTAATTTATGTGGACCTATGAGGACAAAGAGTTATTATCGAGATAGATATTGTATTCTCTTTGTTGATGATTACTCTAGAATGATGACAGTTATGTTTCTAAAAGATAAATTTGAAGCATTCAAGATGTTTAAATGGTATAAGGCTATGGTAGAAAAAAAAAGTGGTAAGGATTTGAAATTTTTGAGATCAGATAGAGGAGGAGAATTTATATCAGATGAATTCACTAATTTCTATAATGAACATGGTATAAAAAGATAGGTTTCTGCACCAAGAACACCACAATAAAATGGCATTGTTGAGAGAAGGAATAGATCAATAGTAGATTGTGCAACAACACTGATGATAGAGAAAGGCATCACCCAAATCTTTTGGAGGGAAGCTGTCAGCACTACTGTCTATACACTTAATAGAGTACAATTAAAGAAGGACACAAAGAAGACACCTTATGAGCTATGGTATGGTAAAACACCCAATGTAAGTTATTTCAAAATATTTGGTAGTCAATGTTATGTCTGAAAGGATGATAGAAATAGAAAGCTTGATGCCAAAAGTGATGAAGGTATTTTTCTAGGGTACTCTACCAAAAGCAAAGCTTTTAAATGTCTCATCAAGGCCTCTAACAAAATAGTTGAAAGTGCAAATGTAAAGATTGATGAATTTGCAGAAAAGAATGAGTTGGAAAGCACAAAAGAAATAGAGGACTACAACAAGTTTGTATATTGTGAAGAACCCAACACTCTGCCCAAGCAATAGTGCTTAATTCTATAATAATAGAATGTTGCAACCGACGGTCAGACTGTTGTTACCGACGGTCAAGATAATGATCAAGATAATGTGCAAGGTAATGAAGAACATAATGAAGATCAAAATAATGATCAAGTTGATAGACAAAGAATTGTACCTATACTTGTAAGATATGTAAGAAGGAACCATCCAGAGATCCAGATCATAGGAGATAAGAAAGCTGGTACAAGAACAAGAAGTAAGTCTTTAACCTCAAATTGTTTAATTTGTGGGTTTGAGCCAAAATCTATCAATGTTGCACTAGATAATGAAGAATGGATAAGTGCTATGAATGATGAGATTGAGAAAATTGAGAAGAACAAAACATGGTCACTTGTGCCAAGACCAAATGACAAGAATTGCATTGGTAAAAAGTGGATATTCAGGAATAAGTTGAATGAGAATAGGGAAGTCATAAGGAACAAAGCAAGACTAGTATGCAAGGGGTATGCACAAGAGGAAGGTATAGACTATGGAGAAACCTTTTCACCCATTGCTAGGCTAGAAAGATCAAGAATACTACTTGCTTATGCTGCATATAAAGGATTCAAAGTATATCAAATGGATGTCAAGTCAACATTCTTAAATGGAATACTTGAAGAAGAGGTATAAATTAAACAACCAAAAGGGTTTGTCGATCCAAATAAGAGAAACATGGTATGTAGACTTCACAAAGCCTTGTATGGATTGAAACAATCTCAGAGAGCCTGGTATGAACAACTTCATTCCTATCTAATAAGTATTGGATTTATAAGGACTAGTGAAAATAGTAATCTTCATTTGAAAGAAGATACTAATACTAACACTTTGATTACTGACATATTTTTTGATGACATCATATTTGGAGGCAATGATATGCTATGCAAATCATTTGTTGATGAGATGAGAAAAGAGTTTGAGATATCTATGTTTGGAGAGATCAAGTTCTTTCTTGGTCTACAGATCATTCAACAAAGTGAAGGTATTTTCATTATATAGTCCAAATACATCAAAGAGGTCCTAAAAATATTCAAGATGGAACATTCCAAACTAGTTGGAACACTGATGGCTACTAGATGTAAGTTGACAAAGGAAGACAAGACAATAGAGGTAAATCAGACTTTGTATTGATCAATGATTGGAAAACTCATGTATGTTGTACACACTAGACCAGATATTGCACATGCAGTAGGAATTGTTGCTATATTTTTTGTTGATCCCAGGGAATCACACATGACTTATGTGAAAATAATTTTAAGATATCTGAAGAATAATGAGGAATTTGACTTATGGTATAGAAGAGAAGGCAAATTTGAACTTAAGGTGTTTATCAACGCTGATTGGGTTGGAAATCTTGATGACTGGAAGAGAAAAAATGGAGGAGCATTCTTTATGGGTGACAGACTTGTCACATGGATTAGCAAAAAGCAGGGATGCATCTCTCAGTCTACTACAAAAGTAGAATATGTTGTTGATGCTGTAAATTGCTCAAACATTGCATGGATCAAATAGTTGCTGAAAGGTATGCATATGAAGATCTCAGAACCAGTGATTATCTATTGTGATAACTTCAATGCAATAAACATTTACAAGAATCTAGTCATGAATTCCAAGACTAAACACATTGCAATCAAGTATCATTATTTAAGAGAAAAAGTTCAAGAAAAAGAGGTGATACTTGAGTATGTGCAATCAAAAGAACAATTAGCTGATATCTTAACCAAGCCGCTACCCAAGGATATGTTTGAGTACTTGAGAAAGAGACTAGGGGTCAAACCCTTGTCTACCAGTCAGTAAAATACTGAAGGCTGCATCAGCCTACATATTATCAAAATATCATTCATGTTGACGCGAGAAAAGATATGAACTTCAAAGATAAATCTATATACAGAGAGGTATATATCAAAACTGAGCACTAGAGCATATTAATGTATTGTTGATGGATAAAGGAAATTCAAGGAATATATTATGGATGGAGAGAAAAGATTGTTTGACATAAATATCAAATATCTGTGAGATATTTGTTTGGAATTGTTATCAAAGGGAGAGAGATTATCCATATTATCACATTCTTCTAAAAAAGAGAGAGATTATCCATTATCAGATTACTCCAACAGGGAGAGATTATATCCTTAGGGAGAGCAAATTGTATGAAAGTTTATACAAACGGAGAGTTGCTGAAAAGAGAAAAAGACATCATAAAAGAGAGAACGGGCAAAGGAGAGAAATTAACATAAGAAGAAGATTCAACATGTCAGAAAGTAAAAAGCTGCAAGAATCAAATCTAAGCTAAAACAGAGCTTACCGGTGATCAAACATTTATCAGTTGCCAGAACAAAATGATTGGTAGTTTGATGAATCTCAACTGTTGTATTTTATATTGTATTAGAAATAGTATAGGGTGATAATATATTATGTTTCCATCAATGCCAAAGGGAGAGATTGATGACATGTAACTGATTGAATGTTTGACAATGTTAAGTTGAAGATAATGAAAGGCATTAAATTAGTTAATGGTTTGTATTTTCATTGATGTCAACTTGATATCATTTGTATGCTCATAGACATAATGCCAAAGACTTTAGAGAATCAATGGAACAAAGGTTATGCTTTCAACAATGCATAAATTTCAAGTATTTACCAAGTGGCATACAACACCGACAGAGTGCACACCATCGGTAAAGGAAAAGAAGAAAAGTCACAGTGATACCCAACGATTAGAAGACAGTGTTGCCCGATGAAGCAAAACCATAGGATGCCCGACGAAATGAAAATAGAGTTGCCCGATGAGTAAAATCCTATGATGCCCAATGGATGGAGATCCCAAAGCTAATTGGAGTCACACTAACAGAATTGGTAGTTGTCACCAATGACTAACTACAGAGTTGACCGACAGAACAAAGAGTTTAGAAAACAACAAAATATCTAGCTGGAAAGAGCTAAAGATAGACTTAACTAGTTGTTTCTTTGTTTTATTCGACCAAAGTTAAGTAATTGATTTAAAGCTAATTTATATAGTTGGCATAAAGATAACTACGAGATAAATTAGAAGTTGTGCTTTAAATCAAATTGGCTGGATTATTTTTCATGCCAAGAATCAAGAATCAAGAAACGGTGAATATCATGTCTATATAAGAGACAATCTTAATTCATTTCTATATGCATGGGATTAAGGGGAGTGAATAGAAAGAGGATGCTAAAGAGAAACTGATGAAGAATAAATTCATACAGTCCTGATCAATCAAGCTAAAGGAGAGCTAAAGAATTCTGCAGACACCAACGAACAGTGAAGTGCAGCATCACATAGCAGAAAGTGTGGAGCACAAAGAATTGAATTGATACATTGATCAAAGAGGTAATGTACTTAAATAGATCTGAAAATCTACAATCCAAAGTTGCATTAGAAATAGGTCATAGTGTTTCATTTTAACCATTGAAGCATCAAGTCTCTTAACAGAGTAGGACTTAACAGTCTTCTATAAATTGAGGTACATCCCAAGGAGTGCCAAAAAGGTTGATTCATGAAAGTAGCATTGGACTTTCCCGATACCTATTGATAGTCTAAGAAGGAGGCTGATTCAAGGATGGTAGAAATAGATGCCCAATACTAAGTGGAAACCTCTATGTATGAAATCCTCTAACAAGGTCACACTTAACAGTGTGTTTGTAACCTTTAACAGGGTTGGCTCCTAATAGGGCTCACTTGAGAAGAGTGAAAAAGGTACTGGTCCCAGTGGTTTTTTCCCTTAACAGGGTTTCCACATTAAAATTCATGTGTTATGTGTGTATGATTCATTTCTTTATTGTTTTGTATCCGACATAGTTAACACTGGGTTGATCGGTATACTCTGCTTATTTACTGAGTTTTGGTAAATAGTTTTACTGCTTATCTGTAATCAAGGAGAATAAGGACAAACAAGGAAAACCGATAGATAGTTAATCATTATAAGTATTTCATGGCATGCATCTTGTAGGGACTTAATAATCTGAGGTTTATTTGATTGGTGGTAAATAGTTGAAGGATAAATTTTGAGGCCACTAATTCACCCCCCCCCCCCCCCCCCTCTCAGTTATTACTAACACCTTTGAGATAGTTTATGGGGTCAATCCTAGAGGGATTTTGGAGTTGAGGGATCTTAGTTTGAAGCACAAGAGGAGTGCACAAGGAGATTCATTTGTAGATCAGATTAAGGAGCTGCATGATCAAGTCACTAAGACTTTACAAAAACAAGTGGAGAAGTACAAAACCAAAGATAATAAGACCAGGAGGGACTTTCAATTCAAGGTTCTGGATCTAGTACTTTCCTACCTTATAAAGGAGAGGCTACCCAAAGGCCAACCAACTAAGCTACTCATGAAGAAGATTGGACCACTCAAGATTTTGCATAAATATGGCAAGAATGCCTATGAAGTGGAGTTTCCTCCTTATTTGGGGATTTCACCTATTTTCAATGTTTGTGACTTATATCTCTACAGGGGATCACCTCTAGACAAAGGTCAGTCTACACTTGTAGATTTAGAGGAAGCTGAATGGGTGAAAGACTTACCTACCCCTCAGCCATTGCAATTGGAGAGTGTACTAGATTCTAAAGTGATAAAGAAGACAAGAAAGGGTAACTACAAGGAGTATCTCATCAAGTGGCAGGGACTATCTGAAGCTGAGGCTACTTGGATGACAGAGCTGGACATTCTGAAACATGGGGTCACCCTTGAAGACCTCCTAACTCAAGGGACTTGAGTTATTTTGTCCAGGGGAGTATGGTGGAGGGCACCTCCCTATTTCTTGTTTTGGTGTTGTTTAGGGTTGTTTTATTTATTTAGGTGTGTGTTATAATAATATCCAAGGGGTTGGATACAATTTTATTTTATCTTCATGTTTGTAGTCCTGGGTAAATTGCATCGTTTGGGGTCAATCTTTTATCATTTTCGGGTTTTATCATTTTAGGTCTCTGAAATATCATTTGTCGTCTAGAGGGAAAAAATACAGAGTTCTATCATTTGCAAATTTGATTTCTAACTTGCTAACAAGGTTGTTTTCGTGATTGTGATCCTATTTTTTATAGCCTAACTAAGTGCTTGCAGGTTTCTGAGAAGGAAATAAGAAGACAATACTAAACGTGTATGGTTGCAGGGATTTTAGACTAATTTTGATACTAACCCTTTTTCAAAAGCTTTCACACTTAAATACCATTTTCTCAAACATGTCTTAAAACAACTAGATTACTATGCTCTTTTCCTTTTTAAGGAAAATCAGACATTGTTTTGACACTTGTGAAAGAATCTAGGGGTAAATGAACAAGCAAACCCACATCATTTCATTCATTTGGAATCAGAAATTGAAGAATCAAAGCACTAAATTTGTGGGATAAATGAACAAGTTCAATCGTTTAATTCAATTTGGATCAGTAATTGGACAAGAAAAGCACTAAAAATTATGGTCAATTGAACAACGCAAATCTACTTTCAAGTATTATATTTTCCTTAAATAGGAACATTTTAAATTGAGCACAACATTGCTTGAGGGAATGAACTGTTTGATTGATTTTGTTTTGGGAGAAAACGGCATGGATTAGGAGAGTATGCTCTTCTTCAAAAGAAGAATCAAAAATCTAGACGTCCTACGCTCACCAATCCTTTGTAAGCTTATTTAACAGTAGAGGGCTTTCCGATTGAGGAAAAAATCTCTCGGGAATGACCCAAGTGAGGACAGGTTTTACGCCAACCCTTCCAACTCACTATAAATAATTGCTTCCTCGTAGGCTAAAGCCTTGGAAGATGGAGCCAGTTTTGTTCATGGAATTTCGACATCATTCCTTGAAGATGCTTGGGTATGTGTAGAGCGGAGCCACTTGAACCTTGCTTGTGAGACTACACATATTCGAGTACTCATAGGGCTATATGCCTCAATTTTTCCTTGTACAATTCTATGGGGGACGGTTTCAAATAGATTGCCCAATAAAAGACAACATTTAAACTAAAAGAATTCCTGATTCATCCCTGAAAGGGTGATAATCCTTGTGCAAGGCAAAAATTAATTTCCCCAAGAAACTCATCATATCGTGCCCTCACTTGCATTTGGAGTCGGCTAATACAGCATCATGACTAGAGCCATTGCGTGCTTGGTGATGTTTGTATTCTAATTAGCATTTGAGTGTGTACCTAAGTCAATGAGCAAGGATTTTCATCCTCCACCTAGAAAATAGGGATAAGATGTGTGTGTCTGTTTCACCCTCCTAACAATGCTTGATGTGACTGAAAATCATTAAAAAGATAACACCTTCAAACAAGCAACAAAATTCAAACCTTGGTCTACATGTGTTTTTCACTCATTGAAAAATCTCAAAACACAATCTTCAAACTTCACGCATTTCCAAAACAAAACTGACAACATTTGACAGTGGGAACTTGCATCGTTGCCTCTCAGAGTAAGATAGTTTATTTCAGATCCCCTTTTGACTCTTTAGTCTATCCTTATTGCTTCTTTTGGTCTCACTGTGGCTATATCAAAAACTTTTTCAGACATCTACCTTGCATGTCTTATCAGACTCCTACAATCTATCTTAATACGTGTGGTCTACCCACTTTTTTTACAACTTGATTCCCAGCTCACTATCAGGGCATTCTAACCCTCTGACAATAGAATCATTTACTTCCACCAAAACACAAACAACACTTCTACCTAGACACACTCACTTGAATGATTTGAGACTCTACTTGACACTATTGGGAAATGTTGATGAAAGTTGAGACATAACCACATGGTTAACACAAGATGCAACAAGTACATGTCTAAAGGATTGAAAGTGCCTCCTAAATCACCGCACTTTCAAGGAGAAACATCTCGCAGTTGCCTACTCAATCTAGACTCTTCAGTGATGGATAGAAACACTCGCAGATGGAGTGAGGCTTTTGAGGACTAAATAATGGAAAACACCAAAATCCCAAAGATACTGATGAAGAAGAAGAACCCAAGTTCAACCATCCTTTATTTGAGTCAGGCAGTGAAGAGGAGTACAATAAACTCAAGCAAAGTAGGAAATTCCAAAAGATGATGGAAAAGATAATTGGTGAGGATAAAGAAAAATACTTCCTCCATCTAGCATCCATGGGTGTCAAATTACCTAAGGATTATGATGTTGAGAAACTCAAAGAAAAGGAGGTACCAACTCCTATATCTATTATCACCAAGAAACTCACTTTGATGCAAACAGAGCTCACAAACCTCAAACAGGACAAAGAGAAACCCAAAACAAAATACTCTTTGGATGCCATTTGTCCATTTCCTTTTGACAAGAGTATCACTACGGTCCCATTTCCTTCCAATGTGGCAAGACCAAATTACAACAAGTATACAGGAGAAACTGACCCACACGACCATGTGAGGGAATTTTGTGCTCTTAGCATAGAATACATGCACGAACGTACTTACCTCATGCGACTCTTTCCAGGAAGTCTAGGAGGTAATTCCATGGAGTGGTTCTCAAAGCTGAACCCTAAGGTCAAAAATTTTGAGGAGTTGATCCAACGATTTATCCAACATTACTCCTACAACATCCAACATGATGTCACTATGATGGACCTATGTAACACTAAATACAAGACTGGTGAATCATTTACACACTTCCTACAAAGATGGAGGAAAATCTTTGCACGATATTCAAGAGCCATTCCCGAATCTGAGAAGATGGAAATCTTTGTCAATAACTTGGTACTGGAATTAAACTACACATTGAAAATGAAATATTCCCCTAGTTTCAATAAGATGATTAAAAATGTCATCTGTATCGAAGAAGTTATGATCAAAAAGGGAGAGATCACTCTTCAAGGTGAAAACAAATCCAACAACTCCAACTCCAAGCCTAAATGGTGGAAATAGAACAAGAATGTTGTCAATGATGGCATAGTAGACTTATCCAATATTGGTCCTAAACCTGAAGTATTCAATCTAACCAAGAGTATGCAAGAAAGCAAAGATTCCAAGGTAACAATTCCCATAACCAAAGTGAACAATGATAACAGCAAGGGACGGACATAGACTTCAAAACCTCAAAGAACATTCACTCCTTTGGGAGAACCCCTTGAGATTGTTCTAAAAACACTATTGAATAACAAATTTCTCACAATCCCATATTCCAAACCGTGGCAACCAATGGTCAAACCCAGATGGTGGGATGATAACTCCTACTATGTCTTTCACAAGAACAAAGGACACAAGACTAATAATTGTCTTAAGCTTAAACATGTTATTCAAGACCTCATTGAAGGAGGTAAGATCAAAGTGGATAGACACACTACCAATGAAGATCATACAGCATTCAATAAACCATTCCCTAATTACAACAAAGGGGAAACATCTAAAGGAAAAGGTAATGAAGTAAACTACACCTATTCCAACAATGACAATGTGATCAATATGCTAGACATTAAAACTGAATCAATTAATGTGGTCACAATCAAAGGTGTTTCTTTCCACTCGAATGCAATGGCACGGAGTCAAGCACAGGTCATGATCAAAGGACCCAATTCTTCCCCAAAACCAGCATCAACATCCAAGGTTCCTATCATTACTATTCCCAAACCAGCAACGAAACACATGGTTACTATTCTTGGAGAAAAGTATGACTTGGTAGACCAATTGAAATGAACCTCTACCAAAATTTCCATCTTTGAGTTGCTCAAGAAATCCACAGTACATAGGGAAATCCTAGAACAAGCCTTACATGCTACTAACATCCCAAAGGATATTGATATAGACAAATTCCAAGCGATGGTCAATCACATCTCAGCACCACATTACCTCCCCTTTTCTGAAGAGGATGATATTTATTTGACACATCCACATAATCAACCCCTCCATATTGAAGTCCTCATTCATAAATCCTATGTTAGATGTGTTTTGATAGATGGAGGCATAGGATTAAATATTTGTACCCTTAATCTCATCAAAAATTTGGGTCTTTCAGAACAAACAATTGACTCTAGAAGAAAAATAACTATCAAAGCTTATGATGAGCAAGAAAGATCCTCTAAAGGTCTTATTGTTCTGCCTATTAGAGTCAGAACAATTAAAAGGAATGTCATGTGTCAAGTTTTGGATTTACTCCTAGCCTACAACATCCTGTTAGGAAGACCATGGATTCACAAAATGCAAGTTGTATTGTCTACTTACCACCAGTGCATAAAGTTCCCACATAATGGGGTGGAAGTAACTATTCCTACATATGCTAACTATACTTGTAATAATATCAAAGAAAGTAGTATGATCCCACATAACAAAGAGGCTATAGATATGATTGCTCCTAAAACTACCAAGGACATGGTTATGAAGAGTTTTGGAAAAGCCTTAAAACTTGAAGAAATGGGTATGGGAAAATACAAGATGGACCTGACTCCCTCACTGATAGAGTTACCCATATCACCGAGATCCTATGGAAAACCTTCCTTGACATTCACACCTACTACATCCAAGGATCTAAAAGTACACAAAGCAACTAGCATGATAAAGGCATCTACATCTTCTTTAGATAACACAGAAGAATAGGCATTCTTGGACTGGATTTACAAAGGAGAACCAGTGGAAGCTGAGGTCAAACATGTAGAGATATCCCTAGAATAGTATGGAAAGGGATATTATTTCCTTAAATAGATGGGATATAAAGGAAAGTGACCTCTAGACGACACAGGAAGAGGGCTTATTAATCCTATACCCATGGAATTCTAGAATACTAGAGACAAAACAAGACTAGGTTTTAATACTAAAACTGAAAAACCTACTTCAAAAGATAGTCCAGCCTCAGACAAAGGGAGTGATGAAATAGATGAATTAGAGCAGTGGTCCTATGAAAGGTTATTACATGTTGGCATAGAGAATCCCAACTATCAAGGAGAGTGATATGTACCCAACTTTGAGGTACCACAAGATCTTCACACCCCTTTGTTAGCACAATCTCCCATTCAAGAGGTAGGAGACTCAACAATAGATGATTCAGAGATACCCTTGATAGAAATAGCTACAAAAAGCACACCCTGACGATAGGATTTACATCCTAACTGGGGGTAATTGGTCATGATTTCACATATTCTTTATCTACCACACTTTGATCCACAGGTAGCTAACCGGGTACATCAAATAACTATTGTTGAATACTTAAACAGATCTAATGATGAGGTCACTGACTCTCATGATTATGAATGGTATGATCTATCTGTTGCTATAGAGGACATTGAAATAGATACAATTCATATGTTTGCAGCTCTCTCATCTCCTCGTGAACATTCTAATACTACTCCCAACAATGCTGATAATCCTGAAGCAGAGGAAGAGTTCCTTCCCCCAATCATTGATGAAGAGACTAGTGTTCTCATAAGTCTAGAAGAATTTTAGAGGCTACAAGCAAGAAGCCTCCTTTTACAGAGAGATGATGATGATATTTCTACTGATGAGTCACTAGAGTTTGGTCCACATATAACTAACAATGACCCTTTTTATGACGATCTCACTCTTATTGATCTAAACATTGAAGAAATTAACTTAACAGAACATTTCATATTGATTAATGGTCTTGATGCTAACGCAATGTTGTCCTTCCCAGAGTCTGATTCCTTGTCTTTGATACACCCAGACCTCATTGATTGGAATAGTACAGATCCTACTCCTATCCTTGACTTTCCCAATGACTATACCTTGGCTTGCTATCTAAATGCTTGTACACCTTACCCTTCTTCCACCAATGCAAGGAGCGAGAATATGTCACAGGAGGATATCAGGTTTCTCAGTCAAAATTTGAAAACTAAAAATAAAAAGGGGATTGATGGTGAAAACCATGTTGTGGTAGTGTCAGATCCTAAAATTGTAAAAATAAATGACGTATCCAATGGTGAAAACCTCTTAGAGGCACCAAAGGATGAGATTCTTGATATCCTCCCTGAATACTTTTAGGAAAGGTCTTCAGTTCTGATTGAACAAACACAGCCAGTAAATTTGGGCACCCTTGAAGATCCTCAAATAGTACACCTTGCACAATCTTTGTCAAAAGAAGAGAAGACACAGTTCATAGATTTCCTGAAGGAAAAGAAGATCAACTTCACATGGTCTTATACAGATATTCTTGGAATAGATCCTAATCTAATCATGCACCACTTATCTATAGCTCCCGGGATCAAGCCCGTGAAACAAAAAATTAGAAATATGCATCCTCATGTTGCATTGTTAATAAAAGTGGAGCTAGAGAAATTGTTAAAAGTTGGATTTATCAGAGTCATTGCCTATGCAGGATGGATCTCCAATGTGGTCCCCGTGTCTAAATCTGATAAACCTATCAGGATATGTATGGACTTCAGAGACTTAAAAAATCCGTGTCCAAAGGATGACTTCCCCCTACCTAATATAGATATGATCATAGACCTCACAGCAGGCTACCAGATGTATTCACTTATGGATGGATTCTCAGGCTATAATCAAATAAAAATTACCCCTAAAGATCAAGATAATACTACATTTACATGCGCATGGGGCACATTTTGCTGGAATGTCATGCCATTTGGGTTAAAGAATGTCGGTGCTACATATCAAAGAGCAATGACTACTATATTCCACGATATGATGCATAAGAACATGGAGGATTACATGGATGACGCCTTAGCCAAATCCAAAGAAAGGAGCACTCACATTGCTGACTTGAGAAAAATATTGGATCAAATGGAGCAGTTTCAACTCTGGCTCAATCCAAAGAAGTGTTATTTGGGGTCCAATTAGGAAAGCTCTTAGGTTTTATAGTTTCAGCAAAGGGAATTGAAGTAGATTCTACAAAAGTTAAAGCTATTCAAGAGATTACTCCTCCATGCAACATTAGTCAAATGAGGACACTACAAGGGAGACTTCAATCAATCAGGAGATTCATGTCACAACTTGCAGAAAAGGCACAACCCTTTACCAAATTACTACATAAAGGGGTCACCTTCAAATGGGATGAACACTGTGAAGAAAACTTTAGAGAATTAAAAGGGTACCTGGCTACTCCTATTCTTATGGCACCTATTCATGGAAAGCCATTACTTCTCTACATTTCAGCTATAGCTACATCACTCAGAGTATTATTAGCACAAGAGGATGAAACAAAGAAAGAAAGAGTTATCTACTACATCAGTATAAAACTAGTCTCCTATAAGCTCAATTACAGCATTATTGAGAAAGCATGCTTAGCAGTTGTCTTCGCATCAAAAAAATCAAGACACTACATGCTCTCACATACAGTAAGGCTCATTGCTAAGATTGATCCTCTAAAGTACCTTTTGAGAAAAACAACATTAACAGGATGTCTAGCGAAATGGGTCCTCATTCTAAGTGAATTTGACATTGAGTATGTAGACCGAAGAGCTATTAAAGGACAAGTCCTCGCTAATCAACTAGCTGATTCACCACTTCAAGATGATGAGCCTTTAAAAATTGAATTTCCTAATGAGACCATTATGCATTTAACTAAGTATCCATGGAAGATGTACTTTTATGGTTCTTTCATGAAACAAGGCTCTGGAGCAGGGGTGCTATTTATAACTCCTCAAGGCTACAAGATACCCAAGTCTTACAAATTGATGTTCCCATGCACGAACAACATTTTAGAATATGAGGCATTGGTAAACGGTCTCAAGCTCTCCATGGAATGGAAGATTGTAGAGTTACATGTGTATGGTGACTCTCAACTCATTATAAATCAAGTCAATCAAGACTATCAGATGAAAGATGAAAATTTGATGCCCTACAAGCAACTAGTTGATGACTTAAAGAAGTATTTTGTCTTCATCACATTCCAGCAGATACCAAGAACAAAGAATAAAGTTGTAGATGCTATGGCTACATTGGCATCCATGTTACAACTGGAAGAACATCAATTCCGCTATGACTTCTTGGTGGAAGAATTATCCTATCCAGTCTTTGATACCCCTGAATACCAAGTAATATGTGCTTTAACCACCCAAGACCAATCTTGGTATGCTAATATCATTGCCTATCTCACTGACCAAACTATTCCTAAAAATCTATCTAGAAATGAGAAAAGAGCCTTGATTAGGACAGCATCGTGTTATGTCCTCATAACTAATAACTTATATCGGTGAGGTCTCGACGGTAAGCTTCTTAAATGTTTAGAACTCAAAGAGTCTGATCTTGCATTAAAATAAGTCCATGAAGATGTATGTGGATCACATTTGAACATCTTTTCACTAGCAAAGAAACTGTTGAGAGTAGGCTATTATTGGCCTACCATGGAGAAAGATTCTATTCAGTTTTCCAAAACCTATCATAAATGTCAGACACATGGAAATCTCATCCATGCTCCTGCCAGAGAACTTATACCTTTCATTACACATTGGCCATTTCAGCAATGGGCCTTTGACTTGGTTGCACAAATATATCCCAACTCTACAAATGGACACAAGTTCATCATTACGGCCACTGAGTATTTTATGAAGTGGGTCGAGGCCATGCCGCTAATCAAAGCCACTGGTAAACAAGTGGCTATGTTCATTTTGAACTACATAATCTGTAGATATGGGATACCCTCTTCAATTGTAACAGACAATGGGGGCCAATTTAAAAATCAAGACATTGATGACCTTTGTGAACATTTCCACGTCACTCAACACTGCTCCTCAATCTATTATCCTCAAGGTAATGGACAGGCTGAGGCATCTAATAAGAATATTCTCAAAATCCTACACTAAACTGTAAGTAAGTCTAGCAGAGACTGGCATCTACAACTGAATCTGACACTATGGGCCTATAGAACAAGCATCAGAACACCAATTAGAGCCATGCCATTTTCTCTAGTCTATGGCACTAAAGTAGTACTATCTTTTGAGGTTGAAATCCCATCTTTGCGGATATCTTTACAAGGTCTTGTTACTAACAAACAATACCGCATTGATCGGGTAAATTCTTTGGACCTACTTGATGAGCGCAAACAATAGGAATTCAACCATCTAAATGTGTACCAAGCACGTATGTCCAAAGGCTACAACAAGAAGGTCAACCAATGAAAATTTGAAGTGGGGGATCTCGTCTTAAAAGAGAATCCTAAGAACCAACCTAACAAAGAGCAGAAAGGAAAGTTTGAACATAACTGGCTGGGACCTTATGTTATCACTGCTACTTTTGGGACTGGAGCTTATCAAATAGCTACACCTAAGGGAGACATTCTTCCAAATCCTATCAACACTCTAAATTTGAAGCAATTCTACACTTAATGTTTGGCCAGCAGAGCCTGTACAGTGAAATAGTTCTCAGAAAATACCAAAAACATTCAGAAAATTGATCCTGAAGAAATCCAAAAATAGTGGAAAAAGTCCTAAAGAAAAGGTATCCTTGGTGAAAACCTGGTAAACATGCACCTTGATGCTACGAAAACATTCAAAAGAAGCAAAAATAGCAAAAAATTTGAAAAAGAGAAAAGTGCCTTGATGACAACCTCGTAAAATAGACATCTTGGTAGCAAAAAGAATAAAAGATCTTGCCAAGTGGTGCAAACCTAGCAATCAAGCGTCACTTGTGTTATGCACTCCATCTATTAAGGCAGTACTGATACAACGCCTTCATGATTACACTTGTGCTAAATGTTGACTTTATTCCCTTACAACAATCTTATCCTTGCTTGGGATTTGTCTGTATTTCTGTCTTAGGGTCAAGTCATTCTGCACTAGGGGCATCTTTTCCAGTCTGATAGGTTGCATCTGCTAGGTCGTCATAGATGGTTTGTATCATGATATGATGCTTTCTGATCACTACCACTATCACGTTCACAAAACAAGGGTGACACAAACATTGCACTAACATGAATGATGTTTCTATGACCTATATTGGATTGCAAATAGGAATAACGATGTACACAGACATGGAACACCTATTTGCTTGAATTCCAACTTTTTGATTGTTGAATCTCTACTGTGCTTGAAAAATGAATCAATAGTATTTCTCAATACTACCTAAACACAATTTGATCTTGGTTTGATTATAACTCTTTTATGCACTGATGATGTTTTAACTAGGGACATCTAAGTAGTTATGAATTTTTATTGATTCTCAATTGATGTTGTTATACCTTTCAAGTTACTCCATGACATCTGTGCAAAGACAAAGAGTCGCAAGGATGGGGGGCATAATTTTTTCTTGGTTTTCTACATGTGTTGATTGTTCCAAATGATCCTATACATTTCACCTAACTTGGATGTTTATGGTAAGAGCTGCCATCATGAGTATATAGCCGCATATATCTCAATCTTTGTTATGTGTCAACTACGGTGAAGTTGGGACAATTTCCTTGTCTGTTTTCTAAAATCATATTCTCACTAAGGTATACGAAGCATAATATACCCAAGGATATGAATTTTCAAGGTCATTGTGGGTCCAATATCTTTCCTTACACAGAATCTGATATAATAAAAGGAAGGTGACTATTTTGTTGTCCTGGCTCCTATGCCTTGATGCCTAAGTCTATTTCTGACATTTCAATAAAACATAGTTTTCATAATTTTACAATATCTGCAAATTAATGACAGTCCTAAGAGTCTGCATATAGCTGCATTTAGAGGTTGCATGATGCATTTTTGAAAGTAAAACATAAGGATTTGAGGTCAAACTCCTTTCTATTTTTAATTCATCTGAAATCCAAGCTATTTACATATCCATGATTCCCAAAATCTTTGATCAATCGAGAATGAAATCGAACTCACCTTTTCAAAACATGATTAACTTCGTACTCGTGTGTTTACTCTTAACACACCCCCATTTCTTAACTTCTTCTAATCCACTCTTTCTTTCCCTAACCATTCCATTCAAGTGATACATTCTTTCAACAAAGGTATTTCATTCTCTTTCCTTCGATTTCGTTCCTGAGGGGGCATGATCACACTATTATCAATCAATTTTTTTCTCGAAAAAGAATTAAAAATTACTTCGTTATCAAACAAACTAGGGGCATGATGGTTTTCTTGACTAAGTCAGGACTGTTGGATAGAAAGCTTTGGTTCTCATAAGCTAGATATCTTGTGTTTTCTCATTTTAAAAGATTCTTACTAAGCTCCTGGCAGCTACATATTGACTTTTGGACAACAACCAAGTTCAAAATCAGTATTATCAATCTTTGGACGACAACCAAGTTCAGAATTGGTATCTTTAAAATATTTTATTGATCTTTGTATGACAACCAAGTACAAATTCAATTCTATTAGTTTAGTTTGATCAAGTGTGAGACTAATCTCATCAGGCATTTTGTTTGATCGTGAGCGAAATTCTCAATCTTTCTGAGGTCATACATCAAAAACTTTCTTTGAATCAATGTTCTGCTCACACATCAATTCAAAGAGGGGCAAATGTAACCACCTAGATTTGGTCTTCTCTAACCATAGACCCTATTTTCCCTAAGTGTGATCATACCCCCAATTATGTCCATACAACTCTTCAATCGGCTGACATAATTCATTTGAATCAGATTTAATCTCCTAAGTGATCTAATCACTAATTTACATTATTCACTTTAGCCAAATCAAACCAATCAATTCAATTCAATCAATTCAAATCATAACCTGGCTAAGGTAATTAATTTAAAAGGAAATTAATGAAATCCTAATCATACTTCATCACTTGCAAAATCGATCCCCTAGCCTAATTGATTCAATTTGGCTATAGTCCTAATTAATTATTACAAAGCAATCAAGAACTTAAATGATTAATTAAAATTTGTGTTATTGAGTGAATATGTTATTACAACTATTCATTTCATTAATATTCCCTCAAACCTAACCAATCTCAACTACCCAACCATGAGTTCAAACTCATCCCAACCCCTTCTCACATGCTAATTCTTCTTAATTATCTAATTAACCCTAATTAGCTAATCCCCCCTCCACTCATTCTCTCTCCTCCCATCTCTATCTTCTTAATCATATCCCTTAAGCCTTAATCCTAATCCTAAGCTACCCTTAAGCTTGTCACATTCCATTAAGGTGTGATTAGCAATTCAACCCTCCCCCTAAAGTCAAAGTTGTCAGGTTTGACCCTAAACTCTCACCCATGCTTCTTAAACCCTCACCCACACCTCATTAATGCTTTCATAAATGAAGCATTAATTGCTCTTACATATTCCTTCCACCACTCCTCATTAATGAATCTTACACCCTGATTAATGACAGCCCTTCTAGAGTCTTCTCCCCTCCATTTCTCCTATAAATAGGATGGATTTTGAGCTCAAATGGCCCTTGATTTTATGAAATATATTGTTGTAATTCTCCTAATTTTGAAGATTTGATAGCATCCTTATGCTGCCCATATTTGGAGAATTGAAGAAGCAATCTTATGTTGCTCATGTTTTAAGGATTTTCATAGTGCTTTCTAGCTTATTTCTTAGTCATATTGTTATACTCTTCATTTCTAGAGCTAGAATGCATGTTTTTGAATCATTTAGATTAATTTTCATTTGAATCTTCCATTCTTGGGTTGTATTTGTCACTGGAATATGCATAATATGAGGGCTATTATGTCATTTTCATACTCCTCCTAGATAGGAAGTAATAGATCAATTTTAGTGATTGTTATGTTTGCTAACCCCTTGTTTTCACTAATGCAATGATTTATTGAAGTGTTGTGTCTCTAAACAGGTACAAAAATCACACACACAGTATGTACTAGATCCAACTTCCCTTTCGCAAAGTAGGATTTGCTTTTAAAACTTCTTCTAGTATGCTTCCACATAGCACACTCTCTACACATAGTGTTAGATGGTTTCACAATCCTAGGTAGATATCTTACTACATTATTCATACTTGCCTTTATAATATTATCAAATTTAACATGAAAAAATATTCTATGCCATAACCAACTGTCATCAACATTCGCAAAAAAAACAAGAAGCCTCAGATGTATTTAATTCAAATAAATTACCTCTAGATTTAGTACCAGATGTGATCAAGTCTCCTACCTTACTTCTGATAGAACATTTCCCATCAATGAATTTCAATTGATACCCTTGTCCACTAGTTGTCCAACACTCTACAAATTATGCTTAAGTCCATCAACAAGTAATATATTATCACTATTAGTTTTTCCATCCAGATAAATAGATCTGACTCCAATGATAAGATTGGGAGTATTGTCACCAAATCTTACAACACCACCATCATATCTTTTCAGACTAACACACTTATTTTTATCTCCAGTCATATGATGTGAACTACTACTATCAATAACCCATTCAGATTTCTTTTCAACACAAGATACTAAGGTTTTTTCTTCATGTAAAGATTCATCATCCTTAATAGCAATAAATCCAATCTCATCATATTCAACAGCTTCAACATCAGAAACACCTTCACTAGCATAATAACATTGCTTGTCTTTTGGATACTTAGATTTATAAAACTTAGGTTTATGATTTGGAACTCTTGTATGACATCGTGATGAAAAATGACCTATTTTGTTGCATGAAAAACATTTCAAAGGTAACTTGCCTTCAAATTTACCCTTACCTCTCTTTTCTCTTCTATAAATCAGGGTCATAACTTCATCTAGCTTTCTTTCTTCTTCTTGTATTTGTTCCCATTCATCAGCATATTCTCCAAGTTCTTCTCTCAGGTCACTATTACTGGTGCTAGCAATTCTTGATAAGGTCTTTTTGTTTCTATGTACAATCGCCTTGAATGTTGACTCAACTTTAGGTAGAGAATCTCCTAGTTATGTGGCCTCAAAGGTAGTCAGTTTCCCAATCAACATCTCTAGGTGTCAAATGTATAATCTCTTCTATAGCTTGTACTTTAGTTTTGTATACAGATGTCAGGGATCTGAGAATTTTTGCAATCACTTCTTCCTCACTGTAAGTACCTCCAGAGTTTCTGATGCCAATAACAAATTCAGTAACTCTCTGTGAATATGCTCTAATGTTCTCATCATCTTTTATTTTCAATGTTTCCATCTTTTCCTTCCAATCTTGTAAATTCACCTATTTTGTAAGCTTATCTCCTTCATACAGTGCTCCTGATCTTGTCCAATTTCATGAGCATAATCTAAGTCTTTTACCTCTGTGAATCCACCTTCAGAAAGAGTGTTGGTCAACCATGTTACATGAAAATATCTTATTTTCATCTTCAGTAGCTTTATCTAATTCATCCTCAGCTTTCATCTGTTATTTTATTTTAGTAATCATCCAGTATTTGATTCCCAAGAATAGAAAATGTGTTCTCATATTGTTCTTCCAACTGTCAAAGTTTTCAGGATCAAGCTTTGGACTATCCTTCCTATAGTAAGTCATCTTTAAGATCACCTCAAGTTGTTAAGCTTTCTCTCTAAGGACCAGTAGCTCTGATACCAATTGTTAGGAATAACAGTCCACCAACACAACTGAGAGGGGGGTAAATCATTTGTGAGACATATTATTAAACATTAAACTTTATAAAACAAAAATTCACATCAAATGATAACACAGTAAATGCCAACACAATAATACAATCTTTTTTGTCGAGGAAACCATGTTAAAGGTAAAACCCTGGTGGGAATTAGCACCCATAAATGATGTACTAAGAGTATAGTATTCATGTTAAAAGATTTAGCCCTGTTAGGAGCGTATTATAGCATTACAGTACACAATCCCTATTAAAGGGCATACCTTGTTAGGATTCAAGAGTAACCATGGGCTCACTTCCTAGGCACACTGCCTAAAGAAGGTTAAAGCCACCCTCAAGGATTTACAATCCGAACAAGTCTATATAGAAAATATACAATCCAGTGAACTGTCGGATAGCAACTCTTTGCTTGGTCAGTTCCAATGAAGTATAATGAACATATCCTCTACTCTACATCTAGCAGTCAATAAAGCTTTACAACTTCCTCACTTCTCTGTCAATCACCTTCTCTTCATACACACACATATGTCTTTTCAAAATAAAAGATCTCTCATATATACCCTATTACAATAATTGATTAGGTCGGCCAATTAAGTGTTCCTAATATACAAACAAATATTTAACCCCTTTCTAAGATACACACGGTACCTATAACAAGTATACATCAATTATAATATATCAGATATAATCCAAGATCCATAATCCATGCTCGCAATCTGCAATACACGCTACATCTCCAAAGTCGGTCCCAAATAGGTCTCATCTAGAATACATGCCACAACTAGCGTTATCAATAATCATATGAATTGCAACCCAACAAAAACATTCCTGAACATGTCTTTTATCATCCCTTAAGCTCGCATAACCTGAATCATCATCGTCTGTAAGATATACTCAAAACACAGAGACTCACTCTGTCAATCATCATTGTCATAGTCTAGAAACCATCCTTCACCAAAACATTTATAACTCATCCAATATGTAATATTAAGCCAAGCGACCTTAGAAATAAGATCATCATATATCCTTCTACATATCCCCATCTTCGCCTGATCTAATTCAACCATACAGTATCCGTACACTTCTTTCATTCATCATAACCAGTCTGTACTTCCTTCACAAAAACATATGTTGACATCAGTGACAAAACATGAGTACCAACAGCATTATTAGTAACCAATTCCAACATCATCCAACAAGTATCCCTATTAGGAGATCTACCATTGTTGGGAGTTGATTATTACATCCAATACAAATTCCATGTTAAAGGACAGACCCTTTTAAGAGTCTCTTCAACCCTATTAAGAGTTGAATAAAATGAAGAGCTCACTGCACTGGCACACTACCTGAATGTGCAGGTTAAACCCACCTTTAGGATCCACTATCCAAAAAGAAGTATGAAAACATACTTATAATAATGAGCTTACTAATAGCAACTTGATTTTCCTATACATTTTTAATTAATTACATTACAAATATAATCACTTCTCTACATCCTACAAAACTCGTATCCACATGTTTGCAGCATCCCATCCATCACCTCATTGCAATAAGGATTGACTTTCCTTTATACAAATTACAATAAGTAATTAGGTCAACCTATTAAGATTTTCTCAATGCACAAAACATTACATAGACCCTTGCTAAGATACACATGGTACCTTAAACAAGTAAATAAAAAATACAAATCATCATTTATGCACCAAGATCCATAATCTACATTCGCCATCTATTGAACATGTTATCTCCTCTGGTTGGCCCCAAGTAGGTCTTCACAAGTCCACACACCATAATTGACATCACCACAAACCTAGTGACCCATGAATCTCAATGAATTTTCTCCCATGTTTCTTATGTCACCTCTCAAGCTTGCATACCATAATCCATGCTCACATCCAAGCTATACTAAAAACTCAGAATTCATCTCTGTCATGATCCTCTATCATTGTTCTATGACCAACCTCCACCAAATCAACCATAACTCCTAATAAATACCAGATAATGATTTGCGACCTTAGACATAATCTTTACACACCTCTTACTTCAAAAATCTAATATTTCTTACCCTGGAACATTGTATAATGTTTGTACCATCCTGTTTGACCTACGTGCTCCTGTCATAACTAGTCTGTCTGAGACTCCTGATGAAAGAAACTAAAACATATGTTTACATCAATGACAAAACATGAATGTCAACATCTCAAACAAAAAAAATCCAACAAAAAGTACCTCATGTCATGGTCAAAGTCATTTTATTCTAATCTCTCTCATCTACTTCAATCCGGTTATGCCCAGAGAAACCGTCTAGCATGGACATTATTTATGAACCAGCTACAGTCTGCAAGATGTGGTCCATGTTAGGCAGACTATAATTGTATTTGAATGAGGCTTGATTAAATATTTTTAAATCAACACAAATTCTTATCTCTCCATTCTTTTTATGCACTAGGACTATATTATTTTCCCAGGTAGAATGGTGAATCGGATAGATAATTCTCACCTTCATCATTTTATCAATCTCCCAAAATATTGCACCAGAGAGATTGGGATTGTAATTTTTTTATTTCTGGAAGAGAGGTATTGCATCCAGCTTCAAAGGAATATGATGTTTGAACTTTCCTCCCATGAAGTTCTTTAAGTCGTCATAACACCAAGCAAAGACATCTTGATATCTAATTAGGAGCTCTATCAACTTTGTCTTTTCTTTAGGAGTGCGGCATTTTCCTATGTTGACTATCTTAGGATTTTAAAGATCTCCTATATTGATGTTTTCATATTCAAAAGTGGTCTTAATACCTTCATCTCTCTTTTATTTTATATAAGCATCATGCCCATTGAACAAATTTTCCAAAGAGGTCGTACCTTTATGAATTTTGTTACCTTTAAGCCGCACTTCTCCTTATCAAAGTTCTTTGTTACTGTCTAGGGTGAATTCTTTGAAATGGTTCTCACTCCCTTCAAAGTATTATTCCATGAATGGTTAAAAATTCTCTAGAAATGTTTTGAGATGATAATCATCATCAAAAACTTTTCATGCTTCAACATTACCTGGTACATTAGACTTTTGGACCAGCTCAATTATATATTGCTTGTCTCCAAAATCAGGATGAGGGAGAAATAAAGAAGTTGATACTACCAAATAATATGCCCTGGTATTTTGATCTCTTAGAATGGATTCAATTGAGAAGGCCTCAAGGGATTTTATTTCATCCTATAAATTGGTTTGATAGTGCTTCAATCTTGGATTCTTGATAGTGAAAGTAACTCTAACATGTTTCACTATTAACTTTGCATCACCTTTTTCTAATAGAAAATTTACCCCTCTCTCTTTAGTTGTAGTGATTCCCAACAACAAACCTTCATACTCTCTTATATTATTAGTATTATTTAATTCTATCTTATATGAAAAGGGAGTAACTTCTCCATCAAACTTCCATCAAACTCCATAGTCCATAGTCAAGATGGTTCTTCTAATCCATTTTCTTCTATTGATTTATGATCTATAAATAACATATAGTTCCTGAACTCCATCTCCTCATACAATATTTAGGCTTTAGGATCATCAGACATTAATACTATGAATTTGGCCTTGTCCTCGGGTTCTACCTTGACTTTCTTGTTCCATACAGGTATGAGAGCATGACCAATCCAATTGTATCTCTCTACCTAGATCTTTATAGAAACTTCTTCTTAGTAGCATTTTGTAACTACCAATAATGTTCTCTACCAAAATGGTCAATTTCAACCTCTTGGCTAGATAGGTAGCTAGGACTACTTGAGCATCATTAATTTGGCCAACCATAGGGACTTATTTGGCATCCATAGAATAAAACCTAACAAAAGTATTGGTTAATGACAAGTGGAGGGATTTGGTTATAGAGGTGGGCATGACATTGTAAGAGGATCCAGAATCAATTATGAAATTACTCAATTTATGTCCATTTATGTACAAAGACACATAAAATGGATCTAGTTTCTAATTAGGTAAAATTAAAATATGATTAATGACATCTAAAGTAAGATTGGATGCAAAAGTTTTACTATCAACAAGTTGGCTTTCACAAGAATTAAATTTTGTGGATCCAGGCCTACAATTTTCCACAAGATAGTCTAATTTTGATGGATTCATCTTGAGGTAGTCCAATTCAAATATTTTAATTCTAGATGTCTCATAGAATTGAACAATGTCAAAGGAGCTTTTTTTTTTACCGGATATATCTTTCGATTGAGATTTTGTTGGCTGATCAACTGCCTTGGATGGTGTATCTTGAGCTGTAGGAACCTTTGGCCTTTGCAGGATAGATACACCTTATTGTCCATTTTACTCCTGATGAGCACAGCTAATGAAAACTCATCCAATGTTATGAAGCAGTCACCTCCTCTTTTAGAATCAGACTCATACTCTAGGTAATAGTTTTCACAGTTGCCAGTTTTTCTAGATCCAAACCTTCTCTGAAGGAATCTTCTAGATCCAATCTATGGTCAGATGGAACACACACATATTTCATTTCTTGGAGGTGGGTGGTTCCTCAATAGCCAATCCTTGTTGAGCTAGGGGTAAAAGAAATTATTTTTTATCTAGTTGTCTCCTAGTGGTGTCTTGATGAGGTTGTTGGAAAGAAGAATCCATCTTAGGAATTTGTCTCTTTAGTTATATTACATCATTATTCAAACTTTGTAGCATGGCTTCAAAAGGTGTTGAAGCATTACTGCTGTAGACGTCCAAAATCGTCCTTATATTAATTTAATTAATATTCCCATAACATTATAGTTAATTTTAATTAATTATATTTGTTATATTCTTCTATCTATTTAATTAAATTTATTTAATTAAATATGATTCATTCTCCTAAGTATTTGAATTTAATTTAAATACTATCCCTTCTAATGTATTAAATCTTATTTAATACATTATCCCTCATTAATCCCCTTTAAATAAATTTTTAATTTATTTATTCCTTCACATGACTTAAATTCTACTAAACCATAATTAATTCAAATTAATTTGGATTAAGCTAATTTGAATCTAGATCCTACCCTATCTCACATCACTCTCACCAAATAAACCTATTTATTAATTAACTAAGGTTAATTAAGCTAATTTCTTCATTCCTACAACAATTAGCCTTAATTATTTGCTCACACATGTGTGAGCAAATTTCCAAAAATTTGACTTTCCAAATAATTTCTTATTTGGTGCCAACAAGGTTTCTTACACCTATGATGACACCTTCTTACACTTTCCAAAAGTGT
>MU227753.1:149541-197621 GCA_018584345.1 Thuja plicata
TGTGTCCCTCATGTGGCACCTATGTGGATGCCACATGAGCTCCACCTCACCCAAGCCCTCTCTCTCCTCCAAAAACTCTATAAATAGAGGCCTTTCTCAAGAGCAAAGCATCTCCCTTTTATGCATTCTTATTATGTTAAAATAGTTCTAGAATTCTTAGCTCATGTTCATGTTTCCATGCTTTTAGTTCATTTCCATAATCTAGAAATCACATGCTAGGATAATGGTGAATGAATCTTAGTTTCCTTTGATATTCCATATCATTTTAGTATAGTATTTGCATCTTCATCTACATTTGGTGAAGGCTTGAGACAAGTTCCTCATACTTGTTCTTGAGCTTTTCATTTTTTCATTAGCTTGCATTTTAGTTTGCATTCAATCAATCAATAGTGGGATTGTAATATTGTGTTGGGAGAGCACACCCACAATTCTCTAAGAGCAAATCAACAAGGTCTTGGGTGCCCTTGTTCAGCTCATCGGAGGTTGTGATGGAATCACTTGTTGTTTTTGTAGTATGCTTCTTAGACATGTTTAATATTGTTATTTGATGTTTATCTCTAACGTTTGCATGTCTGAGCGTGCTCCCAACAGGTTAGGTTTTATCACATACAACTGCTACTAGCCTATAGCTCCTTTTTCCACTTTTTTACAGTGATAAAGTCATCCTCTAGCTCTATAGTCATGGTTTTGCTAGTAGCCAGGTCAACCACCCAATCTCTTCTTAGATGGAAACTAATGTCTGGTGGCATCACATTTTGGAAAAAAAACATTTCTTATTGTGACCAGTGGGTCTTTTGTTGGTAGGAATCTTGTTAACAATCTTATTAAATTTAGCAACAAGTTCTCTTATAGGCATACTAATCTCCTTTTTTTATTTGAGACAATTGAGATAACAAGGAGTTCTCATCTTTCACTAGTTTTAAACCTTCCTTCAAGATGGGTTCTCATGGTTCCCTAATCCATGATTGACCCAGGGGCCAAATGGTGGAGCCATTTCATTGTTCCGTCTACCAGGGTTTCCACAAATAATCTGGTTGTAACGTCTTGATGTTGCACTCCCAATACTCCAAATACAAAAAAAGCTCATTATATGCTCATCATCAGATACATTTCTATCTCCTAAGAATCTAGGGATTTTCTTTCTAAAACCTTTATGTAAATAATTTAACGCTCCTAGATTCAATAGGTGAATTGTCACTTCCCATGGAACTGGTTGAGTGGGCCATACTTCACATTAAATTGAAAGAAACAACTGTAAAATTAACCTTTGAAGCAAGGTTAACCCCGTGAAGAGTTATTGCCTAAAAAAAAAAAGGTGAAGATGAGTTTTTCTTTGTAGGATGAGGTGGTCTACTCCTACTTCTTCAAATAGGAATGATGTGTGTGAAATTTGACTCTTGAAGTGCTTTAAAAACTAGGTCTATAACACCCTTTTCCCTCTCACTTCTTGTATATCTCGTAGGCTCCAACTTGTTAAATTTTAGTTATGTATCTTTGTTAGAAACATAAAAGAAAATGGAAAATTGATAAGGAAATAATCCAAGAGAATGTGCAAAAGGAAGAGTTTTACCAAATACAAAGAGAGATAGGGAGAGAGATTTTTTTTCAATAGATCAAATACTGAGATCACCAAATTGCTCCAAGACCAAGACAAGAACACAAGAATTTTGAAAGGGGAAAAAACAAGAAAAAAAACCCTTGTAAATAATATGAATATGGCACAAAGCCTAAAGAATGAGAGAAATAAGCTCAATACAATAATGAGAGAAAGTTTTATAATCTGAGGAGAAGTGAGAAAAGAGAGAAGATTATTGTGCAAGTGTGTGCAGAGGCATCTCTTAAATAGAGATGAGTGGAGGAGTTTGCATGTAACTCCCATATTCTATGAATTCCACATTCACATTATGTGTGTGCCAAATGTGAGATTCCTCTTAAGGAGGAATATCTAATTTCCTTATTAAAGGAATTACAAAAAAGTGGCATGTCCTCCTACTTGGACTAGAGGACAAATACAATATAGGATACCTTGGTTTATCCTTTAATTAAATATTTTTCCAAGGAAAGATTAAATTCTAACACCCCCTTTAATCTTTACTTGGGGTATTTACATAAAGGGGTATCAAACCCAATTTTTTACAATGAAATTCAAATTTCTCTCTAGAAAGAGGCTTTGTCAAAATATCTGCAACTTGATCTCAATATAAAGTTGATTGTTTTGATCCAAGTCTTGATGTAATATTTTTGAAGTTATAGGACATGTGAAGAGGAAGTGATTCCATAAGTGGGCCTTGAAAATTCACCTGAAACAAAGAAACATAGAAACACAAACTAAAGAACCTATCCACAAGAAGAATGTCATCTAATATTCAAGTTAGTGTAAATTTGAAATTGTTACATCAAAAAATATCTTTAAAGAAATGCATGAGATTTCATCAAATAAAGGAGCTAAATATGAAATCAAGATACACCAAATGGTCAAGGTACCATAAAAAAAACCATCCTCTCATCTCAAAATAAATATACTAATGCAGAAATGAGGCCTGCATCAACATTGCATCAATCACATGGATATAGACAGTCCATTAATGAGTTACTGCAAGTGAATGGGTAGCTAATCCATAACCTGCATGACTCATGATCTAAGCAATGAAGAATGCAAACTCATCACATTAGTAAGGTTGAAAAGAAGAGTGAGAGGGAAGAAACCATTAGCTGAGTAGAACATATAAACATTTGAATTGATTATCCAATCATGTCTACACTTATGAACCATAAGAAATGAACCAAGATTAATATTTACAAATACTAAATAAATTGAACTAAGGATTATAAGAGAGAAAGCCATATACCTGCCAAACATATGAGAAATCCAACAAACTGCAAAAAGGATTTCAAGAACAACAACTTCACCAAGAGAAAAACAAGTAATGGCACAAGTTGATAAACATCAACTAAAGTAAGTGCATCCCAGTGCATCTTACAAATGGAACAATTTGATAAACATCAACTGAAGTAAGTGCTTCCTATGCATCTTACAAATGGAACAAGTTGATCAACATCAACTGAAGTATGTGCATCTCAGTGCAACTTACAAATGGAGCAAGTTGATAAACATCAACTAAAGTAAGTGCATCCAATGCATCTTACAAATGGAACAAGTTGATCAACATCAACTAAACTAAGTGCATCCCAGTGCAACTTGTGTGTGTGAAATTGTGTCAAATACCTGCAGCTGCAAACACACACTTTAATGAACCATTACGAGGTTAGCATATTAGAAAATGACAAAATTAGAAGAATGAAATGCCCAAGACTAAACGACATCATCTCATTTCCTTCTAGTAGGCAGGAGTTTGAATCTTTCTCTCAGGTCATCGCAAGAAATAGTGACTACACCAAATCCTAAACAAAGGATTTGAAAGCTAAATGAAATGATTCTAAATGATATGCAAATGCAAGATTGATCCCAAGCTAATTAGATTGATTTTATGATACCAATTTGAAATGTTTTTTATCTTTTCAAAGCCCAAATTGAAAGTGTTATATATTATGAAGTTTGTATGCAACTAAAAACAATTAACAAATCTAAGTAATTGAAACTAAGAATGCAAAATGCTTGAATGCCAAAATAGTATAATAACGATACCTAAAACTGGGATCCTAACGATAGCTAAAACTGGGATCCTTTGTGAAGGAAATGAAGCTCTCTTTTATAGAAAATCTCTCCCAAAATTGACGGTCAAGATTAGAGGAAATGAGTGGCTCATATTTGATTTGTGGAAGCACAATTCATGTGCAAGCAATTTGATTGGTCAAAAGATTCAGTCTTTTTGGAAACTTTCAAATTGATTTTTAGTTAACAGCTTTGTTTCCAAAATGATAAATAGATAAGATTAAATCAACTGAATAAAATAGATTTGTTTCCAAAATGAGAAAAGATAATAAATAAATCAACTGAATAAAATAGATTTATTTCCAAAAATCAGTTGATGACATCATATGCATTTTTAAAGATTTAATTGATTTAAATGCATATTTTAATTCAAAAAAAAATAGTTGATGACATCATATGCATTTTTAAAGATTTAATGATTTTAAGTGCATATTTTGTTTTAATTAATTAATTTAATTCCTTTTTGAATTTTATTGACAATTTAGTAATTTTATTTAATTAATATATTAGAATATCAATTAAATAATTAACATAAGGTTTATTTGTTAATATATTGTAATTTTTGGAATTAATTAATAAATCAAGTACGATGATTAATTAGGACCTAGGATTCAGGTCAGATTAGCTTGAAATTGATGAATTGCATGTTTGATTTAGGACTTAGGATAATCAAGATTAGGGTTTCTTGATATGAGACTAAGATTAGGGGTCTAGGGTTTAGGTGACCACTTTTAGGTCATTACATTTTCCCCTCTTTGAATTGATGTGAGATCAAGGCATTGATTCAAAGACCAGACCTAGAATAGTTGGATTTGAAGTGATGAAACCATTCTTTTGAAGAAGGCCGACTTTGAGCTTGATTGGATGAAGATCAATTAAAAAATATAAATAGAATACTCAGTTTGATTTGAAGCGATGAAAATGAACATCTGTCAAGAACTCTTAAACCTTTTGATTGGTTTGAACGAATAACCAATTTGATTTGAAGCGATGAAACTGATTGTCGTTAAGAGATTTGATTAGCAAGCAAATTGACTTGATCTGAAGTGATGAAGCCAATTTGATCAATGTGGTTTTAGTAATGAATAGCTCATATAGACTGATCTTGTATGGTTTCGAGTGTATTCACCACTGTATAAGACCATTGATTAGGTTGTCTTTGATTTTAAGATGATCTCAACTTGATTTGATGCGATGAAGCTGAGATGCCCCAAGCGATGGGGTTTTGATTGAGGATGTAATCACTGGAATGTTGATGTCATGTGCCTGCCCCCTCAGGAGTGAAATTGAAATATGCCTAGGTGCCCCAGTGATGAGAAGCGATTTGATTGCTAACATGATGCAAGAAGAAGTTGATCTGATTAGAAATAGTCCCCCCAAGTGGTTAGGACAAAAGATGTATTTGATGGAAGGTCCTCTTGACCAAGATTGACCAAAAGTAGGATGCATGGATTGACTGGAAGAAAATCATGAGAGACTTCCATTGGTTGTGCAAGTGGTCAACTCTAGTTGACTAAAAAAGTCAAACATCATATTTTGATTTTGATCCTGAAAAATGGAATCAGGACAGTCAAATTAGCGAGGGGTGTCATCTTCCTGTCAATCAACACACAACTGACCTCTTGGCAAAAGGAAGATTGATCGATAAGAACCTCAAATCCTTCACATTGTAGATAGATATAGATATTATGCATATTTAACACCAAGTAGATGTAGATGTAAATGCAGATGTAGATGTAGATGCGAGACTAACATGAATGCAACCTAAGGTGTAGTCACTAAACCTTTAGCAGTGAAATTTTTCATCATCAAGCATTTTTGGAACATCAGAGTTGATATAATTCTTACTGGTGCCACTACGACCATAAGAATATGAATTTCATCGGATAAGGTATGAGAAACTAACATAAGCATCGAGGCACAAAATCCAAGATGACCTGAACATTATTTTGAGTTGATGTTGCAAGAGTGCACCAGTATCGATGCATTCAAAGTCAAGATAACAATGAGTGTGATCTTGCATAAACAAACAAAGCAATAACAGTCAAGGAGATAGTTTTGACCTCACCTTGGCATAAAAATAAATAGGATCAAGGGATGTGAGGCTTTTTCACCTTAATACAGGAGCTCTTACCACATACACCCTATTTATTTGACATTTTTGGATCATCGGGACCACACCAACAAGCAGTAGACAAAGAAAAGATTGACGAAAAAATCAATGAAAATAGACAGCATACAAATAGAAGTTCAGAATACTTCAACTAGTTTCAAAGTTTTTGGATGTGTATATGTATGAGGTGTTGAGAAACACCGTCCTACTTGTGAGTGCCAAAAATGTGCATGTGAAATTGTGTACCTATTCCTACAGCTGAAAACACACACTTCAATGAACCATTACGAGGTTAGCTAGTTAGAAAATGACAAAATCAGAAGACTGAAATGCCCAAGGCTAACCGACATCGGCTCATTGCCTTCGAGTAGGCAGGAGTTTGAATCTTGTTCTCAGGTCATCGCAATAAATAGTGACTACACCAGATCCTAAACGAAGGATTTTAAAGAAAGCTAAATTATTTATTCTAAATGGTATGCAAATGCAAGATTGATCCCAAGCTAATTAGATTGATTTTAAAGCACCAAATGAAAGATGATGATTGATTTTAAAACCCAAATAAAATGTGCTCTAAGATTAAGAAGTTTGCATGATTGAAAGTAAATTAACAATTATTCAATCAAAATGCTATGAAATGCTAAAATCTTTGAAAGATTAAGAAATGAAAACTGCATAATAACAATAGCTAAAATTGGGATCTTTGTGAAGGAAATGAAGCTCTCTTTTATAGAAAATCTCTCCCAAAATTGACGGTTGAGATTAGAGGAAATGAGTGGCTCAGATTCAATTTGAGGAAGCACAATCCATTTGCAAGCTATTTGATTGGTCAAAAGATTCAGTCTTTTTGGAAACTTCCAAAATCAGTTTTCAGTTAACAGCTTTATTTCCAAAATGATAAATAGATGGGAATAAATCAACTGAATAAAACAGATTTATTTCCAATTGAGAAAAATATAATAATAAATCAACTGAATAAAACATATTTATTTCCAATTGAGAAAATATAAGATTAAATCAATTGAATAAAACAAATTTATTTCCAATTGAGAAAATATAAGATTAAATCAATTGAATAAAACAGATTTATTTCCAAAAATCAATTGATGACATAATATGCATTTTTAAAGAATTAATTGATTTAAATGCATATTTTAATTCAAAAAAAATAGTTGATGACATCATATGTATTTTTAAAGATTTAGTTGATTTAAATGCATATTTTAATTCAAAAAAAAAATGATAACATCATATGCATTTTTAAAGATTTAATTGATTTTAAATGCATATTTTAATTTTTATTAATTAATTTAATTCCTTTTTGAGTTTTATTGACAATTTAGTAATTTTATTTAATTAATATATCAGAATGTCAATTAAATAATTAACATAAGGTTTTATTTGTCAATATATTATATTTTTAGAAATTAATTAATTAATCAAGTGCAATGATTAATTAGGACCTAGTATTCAAGTCAGATTAGCTTCAAATTGATGAATTGTCTGTTGGGTTTAGGACTTAGAATTATCAAGATTAGGGTTTCTTGATATGAGAGTGAGATTAAGGGTCTAGGGTTTAGGTGACCACTTTTAGGTCATTACATTTCCCCCTCTTTGAATTGATGTGTGATCAGCGCATTCATTTAAAGACCTGTTAGCGAGAAGACCCAGAATAGTTTGATTTGAAGTGATGAAACCATTCTTTTGAAGAAGACCGACTTTGAGCTTGATTGGACAAAGATCAATTAAAAGATATAAACATAATACTTAGATTGATTTGAAGCGATGAGACTGGACATCTGTCAAGAACTCTTAAACCTTTTGATTGGTTTGAATGAATAACCAGTTTGATTTGAAGCGATGAAACTGATTATCGTTAAGAGATTTGATTAGCAAGCAAATTGACTTGATTTGAAGTGATAAAGCCAATTTGATCAATGTATCTAGTTTCAATAATGAACAACTCGTATAAGACCGATCTTGTCTAGTTTCGAGTGTATTCATCACTATATAAGACCATTGATTAAGTTGCCTTTGATTTTAAGATGATCTCAACTTGATTTGATGCGATGAAGCAAAGATGCCCCAAGCGATGGGGTTTTGATTTGTTTAAGAAACACAGATGTGTCCAAAGATAGTGTTAAGAAACACTGTTGATTGGGGTGTTGAGAAACACTTGTTTGCGTCTGTAGAGAGTTGTCCTTAAGAAATGACAAGATTACTGACTCTTGTGTAATCCAAAGATGTGATCAAATTTGGGGACCCATGCCCCATGGTAATGAACTCTGATTGTGATGACTGACTTGACTAAAACTGTGAGGACAAATCTGATTTGATTGCCCCCAAACTATGACTTTGGATCAGTTTCAAGCCAGGAGGTTTCTCAGAAGAGCTAGAGTGTTCATTCTCAAGCAAGATCACATTGGTTTGCCCCCAATGTCTAGCAAGGTGTAGGACATTACAGATGGATTAAAAAGTTGATGGATGAGGTGAATAGACAATGATGGATGAAGAGGGTGAATGCAACCCTCAAAGATAGTCTCCTCAAGATTATCCAAGCTAGGTAAAAAAGAGTATAGCAGTGTAGGCTCATGGAGCGGTGCTGGATAGCATATAGGATAATGACCATCTATCATGAAAAGCATGTAGTACAAAAGAGTGGACATATCAAGAGACTTCTAAGAACCTTTTTTTCAATTTTGATCAAGACCAAGGGATAAATTTTGGATAGGATATAGCTATGATAGCACAATTGGGATAAGGGGTGATGGAGGTATAAGTGAATGTTTTGGATTGTGGCAGGAATGCTTAGAGATAGGGAGGATAGGCTTGGGATAAGAAAGATCATAATAGGGTATCATGGATGAGAGTAAGTGAATAAGTCGATGGAAAGGATAATGAATGTCAGGAGGCATGGTGTTCATGGATATGCTCAACCTTGTCAAGATCATCGGAAGGAACATGGATGCTCATGGGCTAGCTGGATGTAAAATATTGTGGATAAGATGACATGGAAGGAACTTTCCCCCAAGTGAAGAGTGCAAGTAGGAGGAATTACGCATGACGCCTATTTTCCAAGTTTTCATCATGGTACTTATCCAAGGTGCCACAAGAAGTGGTTTTCACCATAGGATGGATTGATTTATCTTTACTTTTGCTACCAAGGCGCCTGTTTACCAGGTTTTCACCAAGGCACTTTTTCTTTTTCTTTTTTTATTTTTTCTTTTTTTACTTTTTTATTTTATGTAGGAACTTGAGCTTCTTTCTCTTTAGATAATGCTCCTTTGAAAGATATGCTATGATGGGCCAAGGTCACTGAAAGTATGCTCAAAGATGTTGATAGGGTGACGGTAGAGAATAATGTTATGGAGGATAAGGGAGATGGTAGCCAAGTATTTTTGTGATAGATTGGATAAGAGGAATGGAAGGATATGGGATGGATGGGTAGGTGGTAGGTGCAGGATATTGGATAGGGTATTGAAAGGTTTGCATAGGGGTAGATGGAAATGGTGAGAAGATCAACATTGATACACGCCTTGAAGGGTAGTGGACAGATGAAGGAAAAGTGGATGGAATGGCTTGAGGCTTTGATGTATGAGTGGGTATGGATCTTGGTACAAAAGGACCCAAGATAGATGAAGAATTCAAGGTAATTGATTTTGGGACATGAAGACCCAAGATGGATGAAGAATTCAAGGTAATTGATTTTGGGACATGAGGACCCAAAATAGAGTTAGAAGATGGGAGATGTTTAGATGGAAATGAAGTGGAAGACTTTGGAAGTTTGGATTCCAACTCTGAATTTTCCTTTTTGTTCAAGACTTTTAAGAGAGACTTGGGAATACACATAACTTTTGATTTTCTTTTTGCATCCAAGTCCTTTAGAAGAGACTTGGGAATCCACATAACTTTTGATTTTCCTTTTCTTTTAGATGATTTAGAACGTAATTCATCCATGATTTAGGAACACATATTTTCTTTGATATTATTCTTTGCTCAGTAGACCCTTGTGGTCTCTTGAACATTTCCTTTTTTTTTGTAATCACATTTCAATTAGACTGGACATAATGATCTTCATATGCAAGTGGATTCTTGTATTTATGATTTCTTCGTTGCACATCCAAATTGCTTCCAAAAGACTTGGGGATTATGGATGAATAGGGTCGATATGGATGGGTTGATATGGAGAATTCAAGGATGCATGTATTTTTTGATCTTGAGGTATGATGGGGTAAGTGGATGACAAACTAGTAGTCATATGCATGTTGGATGGAGGGATATAAGGACCCAATATAGATGGAAGGTTTGATGGTTTCAGCTTTGGGATATAGGGATGAAAAATGGACTTGGAGGATAGTGAAGGTACACAATTACATTTGAATGGAGGGAGATAAGGTGTGGAAGGGATATCAACATCTTTAGAGTGAGTTGCATGACCAAGGCTCTTCTCTTTAGAATTAATCTTTATATCAATAGGTGTATGAGAATCTTTGATAGGAGAAATTTGGATAGGAGCAGCTGAAGCTTGAGGGGATTTATTATTCTGCAAGGGATTTGGAGGAATGGTGTTTTCTTGAGGTGGATAGGGAGGGGTATGACATGGAGATGATGGAATACTTTGATCTTGACAAGGATCTTTAGATGGTGTACAAAGGGTACCTTTCTCTTCATTTTCAATAGGCCCATTAGAGATGGTGGAAAGGATATCTCGATCTTGCTTGGGAGATGGATAAGATATAAGAGGTGTAAGAGTGTCTTCTAGGAAGAAATGGAAGGGGATGATAAAATCATCATGAGACTCTTGAGATATGTGACTTTGGTCAACCATTGGATAAGGATGGATGGTGTCTTGATCTTGATGATACTGATATTTGTTTCTTCACATTTTGGCTTACCCTCTTGACATGGAGCCACTTCTAAGGACAAGGTAGGAGTTTTGATCTGCATAAGGGATTCTTGACAGGCTAATGGAGTATCATTGTGAGTAGGAATGATAAGTGTTGAAGCACATGGATGCTTTGGGTCTATGATTTTTGAATCCTGAGAAAAACTTGCAGTTGTATGTTGATTAGCTTAGATCACTTTTAGAGGTAGTCCTTGAGGGTAGACATAGTCGTCATTAGGTTCAGTTCTTGATAGAGATGGTGTGGCTGGTTTTGGAGCTTTAAGAGATAGAGGAATGGTGGAAGAAGTAGATGTGATATGTGAACCATTTCTTACAATGGATTCATGATATTGATCATGCTTGAGATTAGTATCTTGTTCTTCTTTAGATAAATCATTAGGATTTTCCGGTTTAATTATGCCATCATCGAGAAGTTCTTGGATTTTATGTTTTAACTCCATGCAATATGAAGTTTTATTCTCATTGCTTCGATGATATGCACAATAGGTACTCAAGAACTTCAATCCACGTGATGCGACTTGACGTAATGTGATGAGATCATACTCAAGAATTTCTTCCAATGTTGATTCATAAGATTGTCCCAAAGGAGTGAAGTCCCTCTTGCATTTAACCCAATGTTTTTCTTTTGCGAGGTTACTAATCCCTCTAGAGGTAGACTTCGTGGTGTTTTCAGCAGCTTTTAGGGCTTTGGAGCCACTCGCTTGATCAAAGATAGCATTGTCATACCAAGATTTCTCCATGTTGGAAGAGAGTGGAGAGGTGTGAATCATGATCAAATAGAAAAGGATAGGTTGATCTTAATGAGGATTTGTTGGATGGTATATCCTTTTCCCCCTTTAATTCTTGGAGTTTTGATTTCAAAGTTTGAAGTTGTTTTGATAAATCTGCTATAAGAATCTCTTCATTCTCATTGATAGGACCATAAGGTTTAGCCCATTTTATTTTAGACATTGTAAGATTGTCTTGATGCACTTTCTTAGATGATTGAAGAGATGGTATGATGAATCAATTGATTGCCTAATAGGTGTTGAAGTGATATATAAAGTGCTGACAAAGTCCAAGACCAAAAGACAAAAGAGATAATGTCCAACTGAGAGAGAGATAGTAACAACTCCGATCTTGAGTCAAGGTTAGCGAACATGCTCTCGCAACTCAGGATAAGGACAATGTGGACAAAGATGATAAGATTAACAAGTCACTTGGACTAGCACAACAAAGTCATATTTTGAAATAGAAAGTGAGTCAGACTATCAACAGATTGCAGTAAAAGATAAACTAGTAGCGATGTTGGTGAGAACACAGATTTGGTGAAAATTTAGACAGAACCTTCACAACAGAATACCAATTTGGATAGTAATTCGATAGATTTTCAGTGTTTTGACACTAGATGCAAAAACTTGGACAAGAATTTGACAGTTTAACACCTAAGAGTGTAGATTTAGAATTTTTTGAGCATTTTGATGTTTGTTTTGAATGTCTGGTTTATGTTTTTGATCTTTCACTCACGCAAAACACATCAAGAAGAATGTTTGTTGTAAAAGAAAAGACACACCACAATCCTAGGTAAGCCAGGGCAATATCTGTTGAATTCCCACTTGAACCGAAGTTTAGCCATGCCTACTCATAGCGGAGAACTTAGAATCTTGGAGGCACATGCTCCTCCTTACAGTGCACTCACTTCTCAAGCACACCAAGCTTCAAATCCCAAGGGAATCACATCCCAAAGGACCATTGTCTCTACTAAGAGCCATGAAAATGTGAGAAGTCTTAGTCGGTCTCTGACCCTCCGTGCCAGCAGATAGAGGGATTTTGGTCACTAGAACAAAGTTTTTAGTCAGGACATCCGTTCAGGTGGCTATACATGCGGCAGATTAGCCCCGTTAAGGAGGCCTCCCAACCTATAAAAGTTACATTTTGTAGGTTTTTATGCGCCACGAGGGTACTGAGGGAGATCTTCTGTCGGCATAGGGAAATCGACACTTGTTCACTGTGATATTAATCACAATGACATTTTTTATATACTGGTTTGGAAGTGCTTGGCTTTAGCTTGTTAACAGTTGGGAAATCCACTCTCACCAGCTCTGTTAAAGCTCTCAGGAGGTAGCCACATTAAAATATTTTCATGAATTTCTCTTACACCCAAGATCTGCGAAGGATATGTTAATGCAATTATTTGGGATTACAAATCTAGAGAACACTTCAAACACATAAGTAAATTGATTCTCTTTAAGCACCAAATTTCAAGTGTTATTTAACTACAAAACGCAGACATGATAGTTTTGGAAGACACACAAAGTCTTAGACAAGTGTCTTGCATCAAAATTCATTAGTATTTTATGATTTGTTCTTCATTTATAACATCCTGCAAACCACTGTTAGGTTGTAATCAAAAGATAAGCATCAAGAACAACAAAGCCAAAAATTGGTCAGCATTAGAAAAATCTGAAAAATTAAAAATCTGATTGCATATTTTAAAAATTAGATAAACAATTATGCACTTTCAAAAAAAATTCACTCAAAAATATTACCGTATGAGCCCGTACGAGGCTTCAGAAGCTTCAAAATAGAGGATTAGATAGGTAAAGTGATGAAAACCTATAATTTGTGATAAATGTGTGACTCAAATCCCAAAACTAAGAACAACCCATAAATCTTCAGACAATTCTACCCAAAATAATAAAAAATTACACTCAATTTGGACCTAAAATGAGCAAGATGTGATCGTTTGAAGTTAGACTGCAATTTCAAAAACTCCAATGGTGAAGGCAAAGAGTTTTCAAACCCTATTGACATTAGCAGACTGAGGCATTAAAATTGACAGCCTTCACTGAAAGTGACTAACAATGCAGAATGAAGGTTTGATGACTGTCAAATTTAACACAGTAAAAAAAATTTGATTTTTTTTTAAGATTTTTTTCAGAAAATATGCCTCAGGCTGCGTGCAGAGATGGTCTGAAATCTACCTCAATTTCTATGCAAAGGTTCATACGACCTACTTGGGCAAAAAAAATTGCCACAGATTTGACTTTCGTCAAATATGGGCGAGTTTATAGTCATTTTCAACCGAACGACGTTCTGGATGCGATAGTGCAGTCAGATTTGGCTCAAAAAGAGATTTGGGTAAGATTTTTCTCAAAATGACATTTGAGCCCCATGATAGGTGCCAGAAATGTGTGTATGAAATTGTGTCAGATACCTGCAGCTGCAAACACACACTTTAATGAGCCATTACTAGGTTAGCATATTAGAAAATGACAAAATCAGAAGAATGAAATGCCCAAGACTAACTGACATCGGCTCATTGCCTTCTGGTAGGCAGGAGTTTGAATCTTGCTCTCAGGTCATTGCAAGAAATAGTGACTACACCATATCCTAAACGAAGGATTTGAAAGCTAAATGAAATGATTCTAAATGATATGCAAATGCAAGATTGATCCCAAGCTAATTAGATTGATTTTATGATACCAATTTGAAATGTTTTTTTATCTTTTCAAAGCCCAAATTGAAAGTGCTCTAGATTATGAAGTTTGCATGCAACTAAAAAAAATTAACAAGTCTAAGTAATTGAAACTAAGAATGCAAAATGCTTGAATGCTAAAAACAATATAATAACGATAGCTAAAACTGGGATCTTGACGATAGCTAAAACTGGGATCCTTTGTGAAGGAAATGAAGCTCTCTTTTATAGAAAATCTCTCCCAAAATTGACGGTCGAGATTAGAGGAAATGAGTGGCTCAGATTTGATTTGAGGAAGCACAATCCATGTGCAAGCAATTTGATTGGTCAAAAGATTCAGTCTTTTTGGAAATTTTCAAATTGATTTTCAATTAACAACTTTGTTTCCAAAATGATAAATAGATGAGATTAAATTAACTGAATAAAATAGATTTGTTTCCAAAATGAGAAAAGATAATAAATAAATCAACTAAATAAAACATATTTATTTCCAAAAATCAGATGATGACATCATATGTATTTTTAAATATTTAATTGATTTAAATGCATATTTTAATTCAAAAATAGTTGATGACATCATATGCATTTTTAAAGATTTAATTACTTTTAAATGCATATTTTGTTTTTAATTAATTTAATTCCTTTTTGAATTTTATCGACAATTTAGTAATTTTATTTAATTAATATATTAGAATATCAATTAAATAATTAACATAAGGTTTATTTGCCAATATATTATATTTTTAGGAATTAATTAATTAATCAAGTACGATGATTAATTAGAACCTAGGATTCAGGTCAGATTAGCTTGAAATTGATGAATTGCATGTTTGATTTAGGACTTAGGATAATCAAGATTAGGATTTCTTGATATGAGACTGAGATTAGGGGTCTAGGATTTAGGTGACCACTTTTAGGTCATTACACAACTTACAAATGGAACAAGTTGATAATATCAACTGAAGTAAGTGCATCCCAGTGCAACTTACAAATGGAACAAGTTGATCAACATCAACTGAAGTAAGTGCATCTCAGTGCATCTTACAAATGGAACAAGTTGATAACATCAACTGAAGTAAGTGCCTCCCAGTGCAACTTACAAATGGAACAATAGATCATATAAAATCGGAGAGAAATAATGTTAAATAATGAAATAAACCATAGGAAGGCAAAGTAGTATGATTACTTGAATAAACTAAAAACTTAGCAACATGAAGGACATAAGGTAACAATATAAAATACTAAAGAAAGAAATACCCCCTGAAGAAGCGCCATATCGCTAAAAAAGGCTAGTAACATTATGACAAATTGTAAATGCATGATGGGATTGATTACCATTATCCTCCTTAGAATTTAAAGGTTGATTTTGATTCATGTGTCTATTATCCTTCTGCTTTTTAAAGCAGTTATTAGTAATATGACCGTCTTTCCCATAATAGGTGCAATGGGGTCTTTGATTTATCTTATGATGATTTGAGTTATGATTATTATGATTGTTATTATGAGAATAATTATAAGAGGTATTATTATTATGAGTATGAGATTTATTTATTTGATTTTGAGTTTTAGACATAAAGCCATGTTCACAAGATTTAATAGTACCAAATTACAATAAATTAGCCTCACCTTGACATAACAAATTTTGAAAAATTGCATAAGTTAAATGAGGAGCTAATCTAGGATTTGCAAGCTGAGAATGAATGTTAGTAATGAATTGTTGAAATTCCTTAGGAAGACATTTCTTTAAGATAATAGTAATTAATCTAATATCAGTTAAAGTAACATTAACACCACTTAATTGAGTTTTAATTGCATCAAATTTGAGTAAGAATTCATCCATAGTGTGTGTAGGTTGCTCAATTTTGTTGTCGAACCCCTGTGGTAATATGCTTCCTCTATAGTTGGTACTCTGATTGTAGTTTTTTGGGAAATCAAAGGATGTAATGGCTAGGAAATTCTAGCATGGTCGTGTGGTGAAGACAATGGGTTTTTGTTTCTTCGGTCTATTTTTTGTGATGCATGTATAACCAGACTCGGTTGCTTATAACCCGAATATGCTCTTTTGCTTCTTGTTCTCTAAAGCTTTGTTGGTCAGTTGATAGGTAGTCTAATGTCTATCAATATATGTAAATGTTTACATAGCATAGTTCTCCAGATGGTAACATATGGATGGTCTTAGGGGTTTGATCGAGGGTTTGTGTAAAACATGGGTTTATTGGACAAATATGGGCATAGAGGCTCCCAAATGCCAAATATTTTTTGTAAGAAGCAGTAATGTAATATCTTGTTTTCATATTCAATAAAACTAAAAAATGTTATAGATTAAAAAAATAAAAAAATTCATCCATAGTTTTAAAATAAATATACCTCAAGTCCTCTAAATTGTCTTGGAGTTGAATCTTACAGGATTCGGATGAGCTGTCATGCATCTTTTGTAGAATGTCACACGCTTGATGGGCTTTGGTACAATATCCAATTAAGACATAAAGATCGGGAACTATTGAGAGACCAATCAATCCAAGAGCTTCTTTGTTCTTAGTTTTTCATGCATCTTTTTCTGCTTGAGAAGCAAATTCAGTTGGTTCAATAGAAGAATCTGTAGCAACTTCAAGAAGTGTTTAAAACGGAATAGAAAGGAAATATAAGTTTTCCATTGATGATAATTAGAAATATTTAGTTTAATTTCTAGAATTAGAGTAGACATGATTAATAAGCAAAATGATCAAATTAATTTAAACGAGATGAATGACAATGAATATATAATGATAAGGATCAAGAAAAATAAATTTAAACTTAATGTTAATTACAATTGAATGGTTAAAAATTGATATGAAAAAAAAAATTAAATATTTAGTTTAAATGTAAGAAAAAAATTTAATTGCAATGATATAATGAACCAGCAATTGAATTTGGTTAGAATTGATATAAATAATGTAGAAATGAAGCGATTTGAAGTAATATTAAGTAGAAAAAATGTAATGACGTTTAAACTTTTTAAATCAAGAAATGCTTATAAACTTTATTGGAGCAAAAGACAAAGATTGAGAATTAAACTAAATAAATCAGATAAAGATTAATTAAACTTATGAAAAAGATTTTAATGGAACTAATGAGATAAAGATTTAAGATATCCAAATTAGTTGAACAAATTTGAAGAAAAGAATTCCTTAATAAAATAAATAGATTAAATGAGTCAAAGTTTGTTCAAACTAAGACTAAAGATAGATAATAAACTAGAATGAATAAGAGTTCAAAGAATATGCAGCATAAAGAAGGTAGATGAATGCACACCCAGAACGTTGCAGAAGTCAGAAAAGAATATTTTAAAAGAATCTACCAATACTATTATCAGAAAATAAAATATGAAACTCCAACTAATGAAGTTTGCGCTGGAAGAGTTAACCAAAGAATGGTTAAATAATTTTGTGCTGGATGAATAAGGTTGCGCAATGTATAACATATACTTAAAAAAACTTACCAAATGCGTAAGGAAAGCTAAGGGAATGAATCTATGAAGGCAAGCTAAGGGAAAAAGGAGTTGTGCTAGGTATGTGTTGCGCTATGTAAAAATCCAAGCGTTGCGCTGGCAAAATCCAAGCACAAAACAATAAAAACAAACACTGTGAGTGTTGCGTGGGATGAGGAGTCTGCTAAAGAACAGTGTGAGATACAAAAAATCTACTGTGAGAGGTGAGAATGGACTGCGTAGGGTGGAGAAGAGAAGAGGGAAGGCTGATATAGTATGCATAAAGAATAAGGATAAGGTAATATAATTTTAATGTTGCGCTAGATGTAAATTTTGTGCTAAGAAATGAAAACTAATGCAAGGAATAAAAGTATTCAGGCTAGGAAAGTTGTGCAAGCAAAGACCAATATTCTGTGCAATGAAGAATGATGGACCAATGCTGCACAATGAGACCAAAGGAAGAATAATGTTGCGATGTAAAAAAACTAGAGGTAGATTAAAAGATTAAAATAAAAGAGACATCTATAGATTTAGAATTAACCTACAGAAGAAAATAGTTATAAATTAGAAGAACTCTGATAAATATTGTTGGCTTTCCTTTAGCACCCAAGTTTTAAACATTGAAAGTTGGACCCCACGGAAAAAATTCCCTGAACATTCTCATGATTTATAAGGATTTTTTTTGCTAACGATGTCTTTGTGAAGTTATGCTTGTGATATCATTAGCTGGAGGTATTGAAATTGAACCTAGAACCAACAATTCAAAATTCAAAGTTCAAAGTGCAGACTTGGTTCAAAGTTCAAACTGCAAACTTAGTTTCAGAGATTCAAGGTTCAAATGTAAGTTCAGATTTGATGGTTCAAAAGGGCCAACTCAAGGCCTGAAGTTGCAATTAGTTAGTTGGTTCCATGAAATAGTTTAGTAACGATAGTCAATGCAATTCCATGATTTAGGTTAACAAACCTAAGATTTCAAACTCAAAAGCGCCAACTGGTCAGTTCAAAACTGCAGGCTCATAATGACCAAATCATGGACTGAGATTTCAATTTCAAAGCTCAAAATGCCTTGATATCTATATAAACTATAGCCTGTCTAAGGAACAAGCAATGCTAAGTTGCCAGTGGTAAGAACACACTCTATGAAGGAGCATAGAGCTCATTGGTCAGATGTCAAGGGCTTCTCTTTGCATTGTGAAAGCCATCGATTGCTATTTGGGAAGCAATTCTCATAAATTTGTGCTTGAAGTGGCAAAGATATAGAGGTTGCCAACAAACTGTTTGGTCAAATATCTATTTCCAAATAAAGGGGACCAAATATGGAGGAATTCTATAACATCCATCAAATGATGAGCTTGAGTCGTTAAAAGGCCAATCAGTGAAGCAACTTGGTTATTATCAGCCCAAACATATTTGACATTCATTGAAAAGCGCCAGCTTGACCATGGAGAAAAGAGAGATGGTTCTAAATCGCTTGAGAAAATGTTGGCATTAGCATTGTATTAATGGTCAAGTTCTCTCTCGCAAATTATCATCAATAGTTTAACAAACCTCTAGTTGAACCAATCGAAGAACATGTAATTTTAATGAAGGAACATGATTGGCGATTAGCAGTTGAGTGTTCCATTGGGAAAATAGCTTTTGTTGTTAGAAACTTTCCAAAGATCGGTGAAATCGTCAAAATCAATGGAGGAAATTTTGTTGTGAGGAAGTAGAAGGTGTCATCCTCTGCCATGACAATAGAGCCATTGAAGAATGTTATACACATGGAACTGATGTTATTATCCTGTTGATATGGAAGGAAAGGATGAAAGTGTAGTAATAGAGATTGAAGGGGATATAGAACTGATCAGAGGTCATCCACATATTCATCATTGGGCTCCTCCCAAATTTCAAACCAAAATGTATCACTGCCATTCATAGCGGAAGCCAACATCAAGCACTTCTACACAAGAGAGGTCATAGAAATAAATTTAGTTGCAGAGGAAGACATTTAATCCAATTCAAATGTCGCCAAATAAGAAATAAAAACACGATAATAGAGCCCGCGACAAGTTTGGCATTCAGGAATGTTGTTTCTGCATATGTTGAAGTGTCCCGGATCCAAAAATATTGTCTGGAGTCTACTGGAGCAAATACCAGAGGGTGTCATTATATGGCCTATTGGGAGAATGAGTTACAAAAAAAATGATTCTAACATAGTAGCATCTGTGAACCTTAAAGTTGTCATCAAAGAATTTGTGTACAGTTATGTCGATTGTGCAAGGCAATTTTTCAGACAAGTTGAGGCAGCATGTGGCTTGAGACTTTTGGTTACTGGTGCATTAGGATTCCATTTATTTTATCAAATGGAAGAGTCATGTTCCTTCGACAATTATGACTGGGATTTCTTACAAAGTGGCCCAAAATCAAACAAAAGTTGATCAAAACTCGAAAGTATGAAGGGATCTCTGGTGTTGTGAATCATTGCCCACGCACATGATGTTATGCTAGACATGTTTGGTATATAATATAGATGTCAACTCCAAGTTTTCATCCAAATACAACAATTATCCACCCACGATTAATTTGACCCATTTCTGTATTTACATAGGCTTGGGGTCCAAGTAAGAGAGGCGCTCTATTAAGGCCTAATAATTGCCACAAAGACCAAATTTAGATGTTTAAGGTCTCAGTTTTTGGTGAAGCTACATAAGGTAAATGCAATTAGAAATTTTACAAATCATCTACCTAGTCAACAACAATAGATGGTAGTTGTCGAGCCATGATCAAGGTCATTTTGAAACACAAAGAAAGGAGACAAAGTAGTTGACAAAATGTTCATAAGCATCGAAGACAGAGAAAGCATGGAGGGGGTTTTCGATGCTCATCAATACACTGATAATGTCTAGAATTCCTCTTTCTCATTTTGAGATGAATATATCTTCATTCAAATAAATGGTAGTCTTAAAACAAGACATGTTACAATTTATGAGGTGTCCCTGGAATTGTCAAACTCGTAACTATTGAAATTCCAGGTAACTTTTTTGCTCCACATGGTGAGTGTTGGAAATTGATTGCAGATGCATATGAGTCAATTTGACAAGTGTCAAAAAATATGGCGAACCTGATGCTCATCAAAAATTTGGCCCCTTCCTTTGATGTCAAATTTTCTTGTTTAAGCTCATGTTTATAATAAAAACATATCATAAACATTATTATAAAAATAAAATCTTTGGAGAAATAAAGCCATTGAAGATAATGATGAGGGGAAGAAAAATTGAGACTCCATCATAATATTTTCCAAGAATCAATTATAAAAAATTGAAAAATAGTTATCGAAAAGAGGGAGGCACAAGAAGATAAATATGAAACTGAAAGGCAGAGGAGAGGTTCTATTTTTTCCCGTAGTCAGGAGGCTATAGAGAGAGGAGAATATTTTCTAGATTAAATTTGTAACAAGGATAACAGAGAAAGAGAGAATGTTTTATTTTCTGGGCACCTTTAATAAAGTTGTAGAAGTAAAATGATCTGTAGGTTGTTTTTTCTTTGTATTTAGAAATGAGGAGAAATTGGTACATTAGATCTGTGTGTCTGACTATTATTTTCTCCAATTGAAGTTGATTAGTTGGTCACTTCAATTGTATTTTTGAGTATTTTTTTGCATCATCAAATCAAACGTATGAATGTATCATGAATTAGTTGGTTTTGTGTACTTCTGTTTAGTAATTAAAATATTTAACCTCTCCTTGATTTCTCTATGATTGGAAAGACTAAATAGGTGATCAATTATTCTTTTTTTTTTCTCTGAATCTTTTCTATTGTAATCGCATTCATTCCATAGTGATGAATGAATGTCAGCAACCTTTGTGTCTTCGGGTTAAAGACATACTCTACATTTAATTCACTGAATATCTTTCTAGGATGGAGTTGTACCTCTCAATTCAGAGGAGGGTTATCAACTCATGATAACTCATCCAACTGTTAGTCACAAATTGTTCCTTTTTTTAGGGTGATTTGAGTTAAGTTGTACACATTTTCAAAAGGGACAAATCTGTTTACTAACAGATTTTTGGAAACTCTGCTGGGGATCCAAAAATGAAAGATTAGTGCTTTCTTTCCTTAGTAAAATTATTATCTCTGTAAAAAGAGATTGGCGACTCTATGTTCAAACTTGCTGAATCTTTTGTAAAAGAGTTCCAGTGCTCTCTTTTGTCATAAATTTGAAGGTGTCTCCCGAGGATGGAGGCTGGCGACTCTGGTTCTTTTTGGTAGAAGAAGTCTAGTATTCAATGGCTTTGGTTGATGCACAGCCATGGGGGGCTTGCATAGGGCCTTTTGCATTGCCTCAATATTCATCTTTGCCCAAAGGGGCGAGGGAATATCTCCCTAATTTTAGCGGGGATGAAACACGCGATCCGTATGACTACATCAAAGCAGTTAAGTCGCCTGTGGGATTCTTGGTGTGCAAGAAGATAATGTCTTCATCATATTGTTTGCTAGGAGTCTCACCCAAAATGTTGCTGATTGGTTTCAGAACTTGCATAATGGTTGTGTAACTTGTTGGGATGGCCTCAAGGTGAAGTTCCTGAGAATATTTGAGCCTATAGTTGATGTTGGTAAGTTGTTATTGGGTTTCTTTCAGATCCAGATGAAGGAGAGTGAAACTATGAGGGATTTTGTAGATAGATTCAATAGATGTGTTGGTAAGATCCCTCAGATTTGCAAACCAACTGAGAGTAATCAGATGTGCATTTTTATTTCTGCAATGGAATCTAAAATTAAATTTTTGTTAAAACATCCGAAAGTGTAAAGATTAGAGGATGCACAAAGGGAAGCTATTGAGTTGGATGATGATTTAATTCTAAGTGGATTAAAATCTACAAAAGTATCAAAAACAAAAGTCTACCTTTATGAGCAACAATGTTATCCCAAGAAAAAACCTACACGTAAGAGGTTGGTCCTCAAAGCAGCAAAACCAGCACTGCCTACCTCTCTTTGTCAAAATTTTACAGTTCTTAATTATACATATTTGCAAGTATCTCCTACAGTTGAAAGTTCTCCTAATATTTCAGGGGCTTATTATTTACATGTTGAAAATAATGATGATTATATCTCACGATCAGATGATTTGATGACTTGCATAGGTGTACCTCTTATTGAGAAGAAATTTGGTGATGAAAGGTTAAATGAAAATCTATCAATGGCTGCTCTTCCTTAGGATTCTAAATCTTTTACCTTTGATGTTTCTGATATATTCCCAGCCATCAATTTTGGTCAAAGGAATATGGTGGATCAGCAAAAGCAAGATGAGATGAATGATGAATAAATGAATGACATTCCTCTTCTTGAATCTTTTTCATTTGATTGCACATCACACCAAGAGGAATGTTTACAATCTGAGGTATTGGTGGGGCATCAAGACTTTTTAAATGAGGTGGCTGATTATGTTGTGCAACCAGTAGTTTTATCAGCACAAGAGGAACATTTGCAGCCCCAATTAGTATGGGAGAATCAAATAGATCCTCAAAAGGAAATTAAGGTAAAATCATTCATCCCTATGTCATCACACATACAGGCTAAAATAGAGGTTTTCTGAATTATCTATGAAGATGAGCTCCCAAATAGCTCTCCCATAGTAGAGGCATTTTATTTTGAAGATAAGTTTGATGACGTGTATGTTGAATCCAAATTTTCAGCAAGTCTGATTTCATATTTTGACAAAAACACGCATGCAAGACACTCACTCAATCTTCCCTTTATCAAAGGCTCAATTTATTTTTCTAAGATGGAGAGTATTGGTGTTTGCGATGTATTTCAGCACAGTCAAAATGAGGCCAGAATGTTGTGGCTGCAATTTTATGATAAGAAGTGGCTCTTCGGATCTAACACGATTTTCCTAAAGTTACTACATTGCATTGTTGTTAGGTCTCTTCCCACAATGGCTATAGGATGCTTTCTTGGAATGACACGTCTTTTATGGCAGCAGCTATTCTGCACCGGCAAATACTTCTCTCAGTCAGTCAGTGGCTTCACATGAGTAGCTAGATGCATCTTTGGAGGTATGGGTTGCTGGCCCCGTCTTTTGGAAATAATTTTTGTTGCTCTTAGCTTAGGTTGTTAGTTGTATGTTTCTGGCTTCTTTTTAGTTTGGGTGTTTTGTTTTTGTAGTTGCCTTGTTCCCCTCCACTCGCTCTGCAATCAGCTCCCTACTCTCCATTTTGCCTTGACTCTGTTGCCCAATGGTTAGACACTGACCTTCAACCAGAGATAGCTAAATTCTTCATGCACCTTACAGCACAAATCCCTAGTCAAAGCCAATTGTTGGCTTGTCTTCAGCACCCAAGTTTTAAACATTGAAATTTGGACCCCACGAAAAATATTCCCCAAACATTCTCATAATTTATAAGGATTTTTTCTGCTAACGATGTCTTTGTGAAGTTATGCTTGTGATATCATCAGTTGGAGGTATTGAACTTGAACCTAGAACCAACAATTCAAAATTCAAAGTTAAAAGTGCATACTTGGTTCAAAGTTCAAAGTGCAGACTTGGTTTCAGAGATTCAAGGTTCAAATGTAAGTTCAGATTTGACGGTTCAAAAGGGCCAACTCAAAGCCTGAAGTTGTAATCAGTTAGTTGGTTCCAAAAGATAGTTCAGTGATGATTGTCAATGCAATTCCATGATTTAGGTTAACAAACCTAAGATTTCAAACTCAAAAGCACCAACTAGTCAATTCAAAATTGCAGGCTCATAATGACCAAATCATGGACCGAGATTTCAATTTCAAAGCTCAAAATGCCTTGATATCTATATAAACTGTAGCCTGTCTAAGGAACAAGAAATGCTAAGTTGTTAGTGGTAAGAGCACACTCTATGAAGGAGCATAGAGCTCATTGGTCAGATGATAAGGGCTTCTCTTTGCATTGTGGGAAGCAATTCTCATAAATTTATGCTTGAAGCGGAAAAGATATAGAGGTTGCCAATAAACTGTTTGGTCAAATGTCTATTTCCAAATACAGGGGACCAAATATGGAGGAATTCTATAACATCCATCAAATGATGAGCTTGATCCATTAAAAGGCCAATTAACAAAGCAACTTGGTTATTATCAGCCCAAACATATTTGACATTTATTGAAAAGTGCTAGCTTGACCACAAAGAAAAGAGAGATGGTTCACAATTTCTTGACAAAATGTTGGCATTAGCATTGTATTAATGGTCAAGTTCTCTCTCACAGATTGTCATCAACAGTTTAACAAATCTCCAGTTGAACCAATCGAAGAACATGTAATTTTAATGAAGGAACACGATTGGCGATTAGCAGTTGAGTGTTCCATCGGGAAAATAGCTTTTGTTGTTACAAACTTTCCAAAGATTGGTGAAATCATCGAAATCAATGGAGGGAATTTTTCTATGAGGAAGTAGAAGGTGTCGTCCTCTGCCATGATAATAGAGCCATCGAAGAATGTTATATACATGGAACCGATGTTATTATCCTGTTGATATGGAAGGAAAGGATGAAAGTGTAGTAACAAAGATTGAAGGGGATATAGAACTGATTAGAGGTTGTCCACATATTCATCATTGGGCTCCTCCCAAATTTCAAGCCTTAAAATTGAGCATAAGGCGGCTATTGAAATGTAAAAAAAAATGTATCGCTAACATTCATAGCGGAAGCCGACATCAAGCACTTCTACACAAGAGAGGTCATAGAAATGAATTTAGTTGCAGAGGAAGACATTTAAGCCAATTCAAATGCCACCAAATAAGAAATCAAAACATGATAATAGAGCCCACGACAAGTTTGGCATTCAGGAATATTGTTTCTGCATATGTGGAAGTGTCCCCGATCCAAAAATATTGTCTAGAGTCTACTGGAGAAAATACCAGAGGGCATCATTATATGGCCTATTGGGAGAATGAGTTACAAAAAAAATTCTTCTAACATAGTAGCATCTGCGAACCTTAAAGCTGGCATCAAAGAATTTGTGTACAGTTATGTCGATTGTGCAAGGCAACTTTTCAGACAAGTAGAGGTAGCATGTGGCTTGAGACTTTTGGTTACTAGTGCATTAGGCTTCCGTGTAGTTTATCAGATGGAAGAGTCATGTTCCTTTGACAATTATGATATGGATTTCTCACAAAGTGGCCTAAAATCAGACAAAAGTTGATCAAAACTTGAAAGTATGAATGGATCTCTGGTGTTGTCAATCATTGCCCACGCACATGATGTTATGCTAGACATGTTTGGTATATAATATAGATGTAAACTCCAATTTTTCATCCAAATACAATAGTTATCCACCCATAATTAATTTGACTCATTTATGTATTTACATAGGCTTGGGGTCCAAGTAAGAGAGGCACTCTATTAAGGCCCGATAATTGCCACAAAGACCAAATTTAGATGTTCAAGGTCTCAATTTTTGGCGAAGCCGCATAAGGTAAATACAATATAAAATGTTACAAATCATCTGCCTGGTCAACAACAGCAGATGGTAGTTGTTGAGCCATGATCAAGGTCATTTTGAAACACAGAGAATGGCGACAAAGCAGTTGACAAAATGTCCATAAGCATCGAAGATAGACCAAGCATGAAGGGGGTTTTTGATGCTCATCAATACACTGATAATGTCTAGAATTCCTCTTTCTCATTTTGAGATGAATATATCTTCATTCAAATAAATGGTAGTCTTAAAACAAGACATGTTACAATTTATGACGTGTCCCTGGAATTGTCAAACTTGTAACTATTGAAAGTCCAGATAACTTTTCCGCTCCACGTGGTGAGTGTTGGAAATTGATTGTAGATGCATATGAGTCAATTTGACAAGTGCCAAAAACTATGGCGAACCTAATGCTCATCAAATATTTGGCCCCTTCCTTTGATGTCAGATTTTCTTGTTTAAGCTTATGTTTATAATGAAAACATATCATAAACATTATTATAAAAATAAAATCTTTGGAGAAATAAAGCGAGGGGAAGAAAAATTGAGACTCCATCATAATATTTTCCAAGAATCAATTATAAAAAACTAAAAAATAGTTATCAGAAAGAGGGAGGCACGAGAAGATAAATATGAAACTGAAAGGCAGAGGAGAGGTTATGTTTTTTTTCGCAGTCAGGAGGCTACAGAGAGAGGAGAATATTTTCTGGATTAAATTTGTAACAGGGATAACAGGGAAAGGGAGAATATTTTATTTTATGGGCAGCTTTAATGAAGTTGTAGAAGTAAAATGATCTGTAGGTTGTTTTTTCTTTGTATTTAGAAATGAGGAGACATTGGTACATCAGATTTGTGTGTCTGAATATTATTTTCTCTGATTAAAGTTGATCAGTTGGTCACTTCAATCATATTTTTTAGTATTGGTCAGCATCATCAAATCAAGCGTATGAATGTATCATGAATTAGTTGTTTTTGTGTACTTTTGTTTAGTAATTAAAATATTTAACTTCTCCTTGATTTCTCTATGATTGGGAAGACTGAATAGGTGATCAGTTAGTCATTTGTTTATTTTCTTTGAATCTTTTCTATTGTAATCGCATTCATTTCATAGTGATGAATGAATGTCAAAAACCTTTGTGTCTTCGGGTTAAAGACATACTCTGCATTTAATTCACTGAATATCTTTCTAGGAGGGAGTTGTACCTCTCAATTCAGAGGAGGGTTATCAACTCATGATAACTCATCCAATTGTTAGTCACAGATTGTGCCTTGTTTTAGGGCGATTTGAGTTAAGTTGTACACATTTTCAAAAGGGACAAATCTATTTACTAACAAATATACAAAGATATATTAAAATCAATATATTAAAAATAGATTTTAGCAAAGTGAATGCAGCAAAGTGAATGCAAGAAACAATGTTAGAATGCTAAAATATATAAATCTAAATATACAAATCTGCAAATAAGGTAGTTAGAGAAATGAACAAAAAGAATAATGAATTAGAAAACCCTTGTAGTTACTGACAAAGGGTGTGATTAGTACAAGATTTGATAAAAAAAAATATGCAAATATTAAATCTTCCCTTGCGGTTGCCCGATAGAGGGAGTGATTAGAAACTTTTTTTTTAAAAAACTTTAAATAGATATGAAAACACTTAGATTTGCAAAAAACTGAAAGAAAACCCTGCAAACAAAAGTTAGATCAACAAAAAACTGATTTCTTCTCCTCAATGGGGACATCTTTCAACTATTCCTGCATGCACATTCAAAACAAGGATTTAAATAGCTCTAATACCATGTTAGAAACATAAAATAAAATGGAAAAGTGATAAGGAAAGAATCTAAGAGAATGTGCAAGAGAGAGAGAGAGAGAGAGAGAGAGATTTTCCTTCAATAGATCAAACACCAAGATCATCAAATTGCTCCAAGACCAAGACAAGAACACAAAAAATTTGAAAGGGGAAAAAATAAGAAAAAACCCCTTGTGAATAATATAAATATGGCACAAAGCCGAAATAATGAGAGCAATAAGCTCAATACAATAATGAGAGCAAGTTTGAGAATGTGAGGAGAAGTGAAAAAAAAGAGAAGATTATTGAGCATGTGTGTAGAGGCATCTCTTAAATAGAGATGAGTGGAAGAGTCTTCATGTAACTCCCATCTTCAATGAATGCCACATTCACATTGTGTGTGTGCCAAATGTGAGATTCCTCTTAAGGAGGAATATCTAATTTCCTTATTAAGGGAATTACAAAAAAAGTGACATGTCCTCCTACTTGGACTAGAGGACAAATACAATATAGGATACCTTGGTTTATCCTTTAATTACATATTTTACCAAGGAAAGATTAAATTCTAACAATCTTCTTATAAATTTCTAGGTTATTCATGATCCCTTGGATCTTTAGGAAATCAGTTTGGTGCTTGGTTCCTTTCTATGTTTGACTCTTTTCTTCTTCTTTGCCTTAAAAATAACAATCTTAGGTTTTTGGCTAATTCCTCTTCTCTTTCCAATAATTGACTTGCTCTTCTGTAATCTTCAGTATATCTACGTGTGTGCAAAGCAAGGGTATTCAATTGGCTAATGATTTCTTCCTACTCATCTTTCAAACCAAAGTTAGGTTGAAAACAAAGAATTATATTCTCATGAGGGAGCACCATTATCCCTCATTTCTAGGCGACTAGTCTTAATATGACTATTCAAATTCCCCAGTAGATTCACCAAAAACTTGTCACTTAAAATATTGGCTTTTTTATATAAACCTGATTCTATCCCTTAAAACCACTCCATTATGAAATAGTTGAATAAACTATGAACAATTTATTCTCTAAATTGAAAGGTATAGCTCCCTTGAAACAAATATGCAATGATTTTTTATAATTCTTTCACTGATTTAATAGGGTTTGTTTTTTACTAGAAAGTAAGAAAGGCATTTGACAAATATTCCATCACCATGATATATCTATTAGAATTCAAAAAATTCATAAGTCAAGATCATTTGCATGCAAAATAACCTGTTACAAAAGTAAAGTGTAGAGAAAAAAATGTTCTGAAAGACAAAATATTCATTCAGAGAGAGAGTACAAAATACAAAGAGATCAAACCTTATGAAGGTGATCGAAACCCTAAAAGGGAAACCCTAAAGGGGAAATGTCTAGGTTGCATAATAATAATTAATAAAAGAATTAATTATTATATGCCTATATTTTATCTTAAGTGAAATAGAGATAATAAGTGACTTAATAATTAAATCAATATGGTTTAATTAATAAGTGAAATCACTTTATTACTCTAACACTCCCCCCCTTAAGATAAACTTAGGGAGAAGCTAAAAACCTAGAAACAACTACTAAAAGAAGGAAAATGGGTCCCGACAACAAGGCTTGATCAGGTACCCAAGTACAAAAATCTTTGTAAAGAGGAGAAAAGGAGAAAACCCAGTGGGAAAAACCCCTCTCCAAAAAGAGATGAAGCCTAGGGAAGGATTTAAGAATCCTCCAAACTAGAGAATGTTCTAGAAAATAGGAATAGAGAAAGAACATGTAGACCACCTCTGAAGCATGAAGCTACAAACACTGTCAAAAAATAACTACTGGAACCTCCACTGTAATAGAACACGATCAGGTAGAGAAGACTGTAAACAAAGCTTGAAGAGATGATCAATTGAACCAAGGAAGCATTAGAACCAACAAGAGATACCCCCGTAATGCTGAGAAGGGAGAGGTATGACAGGTACACTAAAATAGATTGCCAAGAAACACTGCATGAAGAAGAACGTACAAACACATATAAAGGATGATGTCGTGGAAGGAACACTCACTAGACACATACTGAGGCTAATGTCATGGAAGGAACACTCACTTGACAAAGGTAGATGACAAAAAAGGCAAAACATCAAACCCCCATGACACTTTATAATATAGTTCGAGTACAATAGAATCCCAAACATGCATCAGATGGCACTTTATCTCAATGTGTTTGCAAAAGGAAGCAACAAAAAAAGATGTATACAATATTCAGAAAGGAAACGATCCCAGGACCTGAAACATCCAAGATATCAACTAGATTGCCATAAATACATAAAAACTGAATAAAAGATACATGGAGCGGATTCTGGTAATGAGACCAATACAAGAAGAAAGAGGACAAAACTAGCTTTTTGACGTCATGTGGAAGTCAAAAAAAGGAGTCTGGAGGAGCAACATATAGTGACTAGAGTGTAAAATGAAACCCTAACTTTGAATGGAAAAAAACCCTACAAGACGACAAAATCAGATAACCAAACTAGAAAAATCAGATCAACCTCGAAACCATCTTTTCATTGATATCTCGTTTGGCGAAATATGCCTCAGTTTGCTCAAGTTATGAGCAAAAAACCACCAGGAGGTAAAAAACAACTGAACCTCAAGAAATCTCAGCCAAAAATGGAGGAGCCCTGCTAAACTGGTGAAACCTCCAATTTTGGACTGCCTCTAGATTTCCTACCAAATTTGGCAGAAAAAAATAATTATTTTTTTATGAAAAAAAGAATAAAAAATAGCATGCATTTTTTTTAAGAAAAAAACAAAAAATAAAATAAAATATATTAAAAAACTCTGGGCTTGCCGAGCTCTGTGCTCCACAGCAGGATAGGCCCCATTGCACAAAAAAATAAAAATGTTTTTTTTAATGCATAAAATAACATAAAAATGTCATTTTCTCTCTCCTCCATGTAATCATGTACGGATTTCAAGGCAGCATCAAAATCAAGGCAGCACAAAAATTAAGGTAGCATCAAAACTGAGGTGTATTTGTGCCTTGTAAAGTGTGCCAAGGCTCGTGCATTAAAAAATAGGGCCCAAATTTCAACTTTGTCCAAATAGGACGTGCCTTATATGAAAATGGGGGGTTTTGGGGCATTTCAAACGTGATCGTGAGGTCCATTTGTGCTCAAAGTGATCTGAACAAAAAAACCTCTACATCCACACAAAAAAGCAGAAAAACCTTGAAACCCTTGGAGCTCCAAAAATTTGAGAACGGGCAGCAACAGCAAGGCTCTGATACCATGTTAGAATTCAAAGAATTCATAAGCCAAGATCATCTGCATGCAAAATAACCTGTTACAAAAGCAAAGCTTGGAGACAAAAAAGTTCTGAAAGACAAAATATTCATTTAGAGAGAGAATACAAAATACAAAGAAATCAAACCTTATGAAGGTGATTGAAACCCTAAAAGGGAAACCCTAAAGGGGAAATATCTAGGTTGCATAATAATAATTAATAAAAGAATTAATTATTATATGCCTAAAGTTTAGCTTAAGTGAAATAGATATAATAAGTGACTTAATAATTAAATCAATATGATTTAATTAAAAAGTGGAATCACTTTATTACTCTAACAATATCCACAGATAATAATCACAAATTTTGAAAAGAGATTTCTATTAATAAAAAGTTTCACCAAATATTCTCCCTTGAAACAAATATGTAATGAATTTTTATAATTCTTTCACTAATTTTATAGGGTTTTCTATTTACCAAAAAGCAAGAAATGTATTTACCAAATATACCATCACCGTGATATATTTGTAGATACTATTCACAAATTTTGAAAAGAGATTTCTATTTATAACAAGTTTCACCAACTACTCTGCCCGCACACAAAAATGAAAATATACAAGATGTAATACCCCTCACACACTATCATGTCTTTAATATGCTTGTTGGGAGTTAGGGAACATTGTAGGGACTTTTGTTCTCTAGTTGTTGTTTATTAAACATGATTCTACCTAAGGTGTTTGCCTAATCCATTCTATTCTATTTATAATAAGTTCACGATATAGATTTGGCAGTGGTAAATGTTTGACATATTGATCATAATTACTTCCTTTGTATGTCTCCATCTTTACTTATGTGGTAATGATAGTTTCAGGACCTTGATGTTATGTGTTAGCTGACATATCTAGGTATTTTATATGTATGTTCTCATTATTTATTAATTGTAACCTATAATTATAAGATGATTATGCTCCTCATAAATTGTAATACTCTCTCAGATAACTCTTCTCTACATCTGTGATAGGACATTGTTATGGCATTATTATCTTTGATTGACTCAAAATTATGTTTTAGTTGATAGCATTAGATGATGATTGGGTTCTTTATATAGTACAATTCAGATTTACATTATCATGGTTATTTTCATGTATGCTTATACATATGATTTTGGTTATCTTTCAAGTTATTAACTTTGAGTATGAGACTAACATTAACCATGTGATATCTAATTCATTTGTATATTTGATGACTACCTAGGTGCTTGTATCTATGATATGTTTGTATGGCTAGGGGAGAAGTCGTAGTTACTCACCTAGTGAGGTCCACACGGTGTCTTGACCCCTGTTATTGTTTGTAATGTCTTCTATATATATGCACATGTATACCTACTTTTTTTATGCAGGCTTGCAGATACCAGGCATCGACTTCATCTGATTCCACAAGTCTGAGTGTGCCCTCAAATCCTTGATGGTTGTTGTTGTGGAGAAAGTATCAAGGCCCTTTCTTGAGTCCTTCCTTACCATTATCTGATCCAAGAACTATGAATAGAGAGCCTTGTGGTCCCTTGTTTTGGATGTGTGATTTATTTATCCTTTTCATTTATTTGTCTTTCCTAGGATGACTCTCTATTGATATTTTCTATGTCATGTTTTAGGAATTCATGTTGAGTTTGGAGTTGTGTTTGAACTACTCTGTGGATGATGGTTGAACTTTTTTGATCTTGTAAGCTATCTTAATGTGTTTTTAGTGATGTTGTGTTTTCTTGTGGGTCGAGGTTTGAGGATATGGTATCTATTTGAGTGTGTGATATTATACGGATTCTTGTTGGTATTTTTTTTGTTAGCATGTTTTGTGTGTGTATATATATACACAAGTAGATGTATATGGGTACACACATATACATATACCTATATATGAGATATATAAGGTTGTATTTATGTGCTCATGGTTGTTTAATATTTCATGTGAGTAGATCACCTTAGATTTTTTGTGTTAGTAAATAATTATGAATATCATACGTTTATGATATTATAAATGCCACGTAAACTAGTATTTAAGGATGGAGTATTAAATAGGTTTTAATTATTATGTGTAGATTATAAATGTGATATATATTAATTAAACCTATTTAATTAATAAATCTTAGAATGGTAATATATATTTACATTGAGTATTATTTGGGTTAATTACATAGTTAAAGTATTTGGTATGCTAAGTAATATAGTTGTGAGGAATAATGAATATTAGATTATTAATTAAATGAGTTAAATATATATATATATTATGTTGTAAACTAAAATTGAAACAATTGTTATATTTCCATTGATGTCAAACCTTGACTGGCAAGAAAGTTTCTATCTTGTAAAGTGCCATATCAATTGATTGATGAAGAAGATTTGAAAAGGAGAGATAACAAGAAGACCTGGTGAAATAGTTAAGTTATGTGAAACTACAATGGGTACTTCATGAGATCGCACCTTGACAAGGTAATATATTGTTTATCTTAATCCTAAGTGAATTTTGGATGACTACAAGATTAGTCTCGACTGAGTAACAGACCAGAAGAATAAGCAACATTAGTTTAGAACAGTTTATGCCGAGTAGTGCCGAGTAATCCCAAGTGATGCGAGTATCGACCGAGCACCAGTATGTGCTGAGAAAATTTTAGAGTTGAGTTGGTAAACAGATTGTTCTTTTTCACTTTAACTCTTAATGCCCAAATATTAAAGAAACAATCGAATACAACAGTTGGGAAATGTAACTGAATAACTGATTTCCCTCTGAATTTGCAAGTACAACTCCCTTAAGTGATTGATCTTCAATGAATTTTGTTCTTTCCTAATCTAATTGGGTTGTGTTCTTGACCCAAGAATAGAAGAGGTAATCCAAGCTAGGCCTAGACAAGAACTAGCTCAGGCGAATAGATTCAACTCTAAATCTAGCCAATCTCAAGACCTTATCAATCATATAAGTTCCTAAAACTGGTAATGCAATGGTAGATAACGATGATACAAATGAAAAACTTGTTAGATCAATGATAACAAAACAATGATGATTAAATCTAATTCTAAACACATCGCAAGAACATCTCTCATGATTTTGAATAACACTTAGATTTTCCCTCGATTAATTGTATTAAATCTTAATACAACACTCTGGTTTGATCATGAACTGAAAATCTACTATAAAGAAACGTTCAAATTAACAGAAAGATAATTGTAATGGAACAGTTAAAACATTGGCATTCAAACATAAATAATTTTGACTCGGCAAAACAAAGTCTTTACGCCAAAATTTAGCTGACCTTTTTATTAATTTTCAAAAGAGTACATATAGATTTCAGAGCTTGAGCGTTACAAAATATGTAACCAAAATAGTTCAACCTCTCTAACCAAAGATGATAAATGATAAGTGGACATTTATCAATTACAAAATCTATCAAAATTCAGTATAAGGGGGAAATATATTTATGTCTTTGTCTTCTTCCCCTCATCTAATTTTGCCTTATAGGCGGTAACAGTTGTGATGATTGGAACAAGCTCCTCATATCTATTAATATGGACATTAGTATATCTGATGAGCCATCGGGAATGATCTTTGGACAAATTCTTAATCGCATCTACCTGATATTTCAATTCCTCCATAGCTTTATATATGCACCCGCTCAAGTGTTGGAGATTCGGTACTTTATCCAGGTGTATAGTCGAAAAATGGAAGCACTTCCATTGTAGACTAGTTTAGCCTTTCGAGTAAGTGGTTTTGGGGTCATGTCAAGCACCTTGAATGGGTTCCTGATTTAGACCTGGCTTTCCCCTATTCTGCCCCTTCTTCCACTTCTTTCCAACCTGATTTTTGCATCCTAGACTACAAATATGAGATCTTTGACCTCAGGGTCAGGGTCGACCTTGACCCTGACCTAGGTCAAGGTCGACCTCGACCTTGACCTTGACCCAGGGTTCAAATCTTAGGGTCCCACAGTTTTTGGATGTCGGTCTTTGCAAAAGTTAATTCTCGCTTTTGGGTCGGCTGTTTCGGGTTCCGAAGCAATGACTCTTAAATTATATTTAATATAGGTCCTCTCCTAAGGGTAAAGGCTTTAATGGGGATTTAATTATCCTACGTTAGCCTCCTTAGAAGATTGTGCCCTAGTTTCATATAAAAGGCAGCTTTCTCCTCTCATTTTCTCTAAGTCTTCTAATCGTGATCAAGCATTCTCAAACTATCTTCAAGTACGATTCAAGCAAACTAGGGAGCAAGATTTCAAGCAAGCATTCATCCATTCAAGCATCCATTTTCATGAAGGAGATCCATTGGAGGCCATTGAAGGATTCAAGCTACATAGTGCCCTTTTGGTGATCTCTCCATCCACCTTCTTCCAAGCCTCTTCCAAATTCAACAACCCATTCAAGACTTGGTGTTAGAGATCTACAAGCAAGAGATTGAAGACATCCTACCATTCTACATTCTACATATTTGGTGCATACGTACTTGTGGACTCAAGGATTCAAATCCTCCACAAGGACTTTCTCAAGCAAGGTGAATTTATGCATTTACTTTGTCTATTTCTGCAATTTCAATTACATATATTTGAGGTTAATTCCAAAATCAGGGTTTGACTAAGGCAAACCCCTCCCCCCAACAAATAATCCTCTTTTTCTTGTAGGTACAGGTTTGGGACTGCGGATTTGGACACAGATCTGGATACCCTTTTTGGCTTTCTTTCGAGCTCCACGAACAGATTCTCTGTCAGACCTGTGCAGGTCAAGGTCGACATTATTGGGTCAGGGTTGACATTTGTGGGTCAAGGTAAAACTTTTTCATAAGACAACATTAGAATGGAAAAATATTTTTGGGTTTTGTTCGTCTCTGCATTCTGGTTCCGTATCATACTTCAGATTTTCCAGAAACAGTCTACAGACCTCAGAAAATATCATTCTTTGATCTATAATATTTTAAGGTTATTGTATTTCTCCTATCCATTTCAATTCAAATCCTTAATCATTCTAAATCTATCACACATTCCTTTCCATAAAATGGGGAACTTAATACTTTCCTCTTTGCTCTCATTTCCAAATGATTGATTCATTTGTGCATTGATCCTTTTTGGGTTGATCAATTTGGATCTTTCCTTTGTGCATCTTGGGATGGAAGAGGAATATCTTATCTTTCCCCCACTTATTTCAAATGTAAAATTTTCTTATGTTACACCAGGTGACAGGAAGACTGCTCTACCAGCTTATCTACATAATCGGAGAAAGATTTTTGCATGTTAACCACTCTGATTAGTTCTTTTCCTTGGCCACTTGTCTGTGAATCTATGTGAAGACCTTTGAGAAGTATGAAATCCCTGTCCTATTCTTCTTTAATTTTGGCTTCTGTATGTTGTAACCCTCCTTCAGCTTGGATGATCATCTCAGCTTGAAGCCATTCGATTAAGGTTTCATCTCCCTTCTGTAATATTTTGGCATTTATTGCCTCTTTAGATCTCATTTTGACTACCATGTGCAACATCACTATGCAGTCTTCACACTTCACCCTTTCTGATGTGAGAGTCTGCAAGTTCTTATAAACATTGTTTCTCTCCTTTTCCAGCTTTAGGATAGTATTATCCAATTGCTCACCAGCTACGAGCCCTTCACATTTGAGTCTCTCAATCCACCTTTTGCCGATTTTCCCAAAGTGTTTGTCTTCTTGCAACTTGGAAATGATGGCTTGATTCTCTGCAGTATTGGGGTCGAAAGTGTTTTGGGAGCTAGGAATGCTTGTAATTGGAGTAACCAACTGCCTGATGAAATTAGTCAATTCATTGACTTCTGCTTTGAGTTGCACCTTAGTGGCTTTAAGCTCCTCAAGCTCCTCTTTAATTACTACATTAGTTGCTTTCCACCAATCAACCTTGGTATCATGATGAGCTAATGCCATATAAAATGATTGTAGCTCAAAATCAGAAGTAGTCAAATCTTCAAACATGCCTTCCTTTGTAGGCTTTGCTACCTCCATGGTGAAGTGCCCAATTTCTGGATCTCGGCCTAAGGTAGACAACATCTTTGCTTTCTTCACCTTTCTCATTGTGGTACTATATTGTAAGGCTTGTGAAAGAGTATCCTTGTTGTCAGCTCCTTCTTCGATCATCTTTCTTTTGTGCTCTAGGGTGTTCTCAATCCAAGACTCGACGCTGGTAATTGTGGTCGTAGAGACCAATTCATCTATAAACAACTTCCTGATGACCGGGGGAGTGGACTTCGGTCTGGAGGCGAATGGATTTACTAGAGTTGAAGAAGAGGAGACTACATTAGTGGCCTGAGTAACCTCTAGTTTCTTTTTGGACTCTTCATTTGATTCAGTAGCTGAAGTGCTGGAACTTTCTTCACCCACCTCTACTATAATCGGGGAGTCTTGCATCGAGGTGTCACCGTACACATCCAAAGTGCTATCTTGAGTTGGTTGCTCTATTTCCATAGTCTTAATGGGATCAGTTATAGGCTTGACCGGATCTATGGCAACTGCTCCTTCTGTCAAACCAATGATAGGAACCGAGCCATCTCCGCATGTCTTTTCTAGCGGGCTGCCTTCTTAGGAGGTTTATCACCTCCGCCCACTGGTTGAGCTGGTTGCTTAGCCGCGGTTGGGATAGTCAATAAAGATGTTGCAGGAGTGTTCATTGTCACTATTGTGGGATTTTTTTGAGGAGGAGGTGTCTTTTCTGACTTCTTCCTTCTCCGCATCATCCATTGGGACCATTGCTCAGTTCTTTTGTAGATTCCATCCATTAAGGTCTGCAAATCATCAATGGCTTGACCTTGCATGGGCTCAGAGCTTATAGGGAGGGGTTTAATCTTCTCTATGTATGTATCATCATACATATTCCCCCATCATCTTTGATGCCTTCAATTGCAATGTTAACTTTGAACTTTTTGATTTGTTCAACAGTTAACCTCGCATAAAATCTTTCTCTGCTTTCTAGATCATCCTTTCAATTTTCCCAATAGTCTTCTATGTCATCTGTGTGATGAATTGTATGACCCATCTACAAGTAATCTCTATCATATTTTATAGGGTCGTACTAGGGTCTCAAGACATTGTATGTCTCCAATTGAAACTTTTTCGAGAATGCACTCAAAACATTCTTTGCATCATACCGGGATGCACATCTGTAGGCTCCGATAGTCATGGGGAACTCGTAGCCTTTATTTCTGGCACCTACATAGATCAGGTTCACTTGGATTTCTTACCTCATTACTTCAACCAGCACATCATGTCATCAGGATACCTAGGCAACTTCAAGGGGAAGTCATCAAATCCTGCAAGACGAATATATGAGAAATTTGCAAATTGGATAAAAAAACACCCATATTGGTTGAAGAATGCCATAGCTCCTAGAGAAAATATCCTTTCTGGGCAACCTTGCAACTCCCTACATAGTCTCATTGTAAATGCATCATTGACCTTGATATACTTGGCGTAGCTGTTAGGCAATTGTAAACAGGGAAAGAATTCATAACTTTTTACATCATCTGGGAATTCTTCCAGCCTAGGAAGCCTTGGCCAAATTTGAATTGTAGCTAGGAGATACAATAAAACTGAAGACATATAAAACTCATTCTGGTATTTAGCTCTATTGAGAGCATTTGAAAGATTTCCGCTTACCATGTGAGCCCAATCAATAAAATTGTGCTAGGAGAAAATCACTTGGACTAAAAAGAAATGATGCTCAACAAATTTAAATGCATCAGACTCACCTATGATCCTATAGAGTAATACCAGGATGTCTATAATTTCTAGCTTCAAGTCCATGCAATAAAGTGTCTTAGGCAATTTTCCCTTGGCACTCCTAGGCTTCTAGAACTAGGTTTTCATCATCTCCTTCCTCCATGTCATCTTCTTTACTCCATACTCAATGACCGCTCAACTGTAGGTCATCTCCGAGTATTCAGCTTGCTCTATAATACGAAGGCAGTTCTGGACAGAGTCTCAGTCGATAGAGAGTTGCACTGTGTCATTAGGCATAAGGATCTTCTTGGTATCCAAATCGTAATAGACTATGCATTCATGGATGAGCTCTTGGGCTTGAACTGCAACAGGAAAGCCGACGACTTTAACTAACCTGGTCTCCTTCAACTTCTCCATAATGGGGTGTATCTTTTGTGCATTTAATCTGTTATGGAAGTTTTGCATGTCGAAGAACCTTAGAGAAGTGTCTATAATTTTGTGCCATTCAAATGTAATACCATTCAACCTGTCAAATCCCATGAATTTGGTGGCCATGCTTAGATCAACTTGAATTGAGAACCAAAAGTTTATCTTAGTAGTATGAAAGCAAGAAGCAACTAGAATCACAGATTAATTTAGGCAAATTGACAAATAGATGGTAACTCTTGTTTACTATGCTTCTTAGATTTTTATAAACTTCTAACTTTTTACCGTTAATTGCCTGCTTCCCGCGCCACGCTAGTGGAAAAAATTAAACAATATGAAAATGTTCATTATGAAGCAAACGAATTTATTTGAATTTATTACCTCACCTCTGCGGGCCATTAGAAAATATCTTTTCACTTATGGTAGGTGTAACGATAACTTTCTGGGAGCAGCAGAAAATTACTTTTTCACTTCTCCTTTGGCGGAGAAATACTTTTGGAGTACTCCTTACTCAGAAATCTGCCAAGGGAAATTTCAACCTTTTTACAACGCTATAATGACATGTGACAACTTTATTATCTTTCTTTATGCCTTAAGTCACATGTGGGATTGAATTTTCTTTAAAGATCTTATGTATAATGATTTGGCAGAAAATGCACCCCGTAAGTCAAAACTTGCCAGTTGGAGTAATGGAGAAGCTATTTTTCGCTTTTCCGTCAATAAGCCTTTATCTTAGATTTTTCATTAAATATTAGAATAAAATAGTTTCAATTTTCCTTTGTAAAGGTTTACCAACATATTTCAAAAACATCCATGACCTGTTACTTTACTATGTCATTTTGCAGAGTATCACCTTCATGGGTCAAAGACCCCCAAGGAGAAGGTAAATTCTGATTTTCCGTCGGGGAGAATTCTTACTTTAAATCCTTCATCATTTGACCATTTCTTTTAACTGTAGAGATTCCTCTTGAGTGCAATAGTTGTTTTAACTTCAAATCATCTATTTTTGAATTCCACCAACCGTTGATATTCTTTAACTTGTCATCTGCGGGAAACACACTTTGCATATGAAAATCCGCCGAGGAGAAGGCCAAAAATCATTTTTCCGCCAAGGGCCATAGATTCACATTTTACTGACCCAACTAAAACTAATAACCCCAATTATATCCTTAGGCCTTACCAATGTTCCTCAAAGTCACCATTTGTTTGTTTTTGTCACTTAAATAATTTTGGCAGAAAATTCCCTTGAGAGTCTATTTTTCGCTGAGGAGAAGCTCATAACTGATTTTTTGCCAATATACCAAAATGAAGTATCAAGGCTAAACATTGCAAATTCATAAAAATTCAATGTTAGAGATATTTGAACCATGACCTTTATTGGATTTGGGAGTCTAACCTAACCAATATATAATATGAATTTGATAAAAAAAAAAAACTGGCTTACAAAAGGAGAAGTTAATTTGGGAAAACCCGATAAAGGCCTCCTAGTCTAAGAGGAAATATAAACCTAGACTCAAGATTTACACAATGATTTTGAGGCCATTACTAACACAAAATACATCCTTTTTTGTCTAAAAATATGAAGAACAAAAATGGGGCAACATGTTGACCGAGCGTCAGTATTTTCCGAGTGTCAGAGAATTACCGAGTTACACAGAGATGATCGAGCGACAGTGCACAGTATTGACCGAGTGTCAGTATTATGATAGTTTGAGAGAGATTTGAGATCCCAACTGACATAGTTGATTTTATTGGGATATGTGAAGTGTATTTAAGATAAGGATTATTATTGTGGAGAATTAAATGAGCATTTAATATATGTTTAGCCATTTTATGTATGGATTCAAGAAGAAGTTTTAGGATGTATTCTACAATGTAGATGGAAATGAAATGTTGGAAGGATTCATTGGATCTAACCTAACCCTAAGATCTACGGTGAGGATTAAGAGGCAATAGATCGAGCTACCTGATTAGAGAGGTATAATTTTAACCTAATTGTAGGTTAAGTGTGTGGTATGTAGTTAATTCAGTTGACTGGCAAAATCTAAGCAGAAAGATGAAAAGGATGAAGAGAGTAGTACACAACCGCACAATGGTGATTGCTTGAAGGATTTTTGAGCAGATATGAGTGAAAGAGATGACAATGAAGTCCATTCACTAAATTAGCATTTGAGCTATAATTGGATCTATATTTGCAAAGTGAGTTATATATTTTAGATCACATTTTTTTGTTACTTTCTAACCATTGTATCAATTGCAAAATCCTTTTAAACAAGGTTGACCTAACAGTCATATTGTTAAATAATTTAATCAAGGTGACATTCTAATGGAATGGTCTAAGCCCTGTAACAAGGCTCACTTCTAACAGAGTGATTAAATCCTTTAACTGGGTCACACTTAACAGTGTGTATTGTGAACTTTAGCAGGGTTGGCTTTTCATAGAGCTCACTTCAAAAGAGTGAAAATTGGTAGCATGTTACTGGTGGTTTTTCCCATATTGGGTTTCCACGTTAAATCCTGGTGTCATACTTGTGTGAATTTTATTTGATGTGTTGTAGTGTTAAGAGTTTTATATTCTGCAAGTTGATTACAATAGGACAGTAAACTACAAGTTTATATTGTTAATCATATGCTATAGAGACCAAGTAGATTACTAAGTGGATCTGAGTTGGTTGAAGTGTTTGAAAGTTCAATTGGTACATCTGGACCTTGGATAATTGATTCACCTCTCCCCCCTCTCAGTTATTCTAAATTTTTCTAACAATTGGTATCAGAGCTGTTGTGGTGCTTGTAGAGAAAAGTTTCAAGGTACTAGAAGCTAAATATCAAGATGTATAAAAAGGAGGTACCAAGGTTGAACAAGGAGAACTTCCCTGCATGGCAAATTTTGATGAAGCTACACCTAGTTGGTATTGGAGATGCAAAAAAATACTATGTGGAACATGACTACATAAAAGTGTCTGCACTTATGACTGCTCAACATATGAAAGAAAAACAAGAAAACAACCAAGCAATGTTGGAGATTGCATAAACCCTAAGCTATCCTGAATTTGAAGACATAAAAGACTGCAAAACAACAAACGAAATGTGGGATACACTAGAAACTATCTATGGAGGTGATACAAATGTACTAAGATCAAAATCTTAAAGCTTGAGAGGTAAGTTTGATGAGATGAGAATGCAAGATGGTGAAACTGTTGTTCAATATTTTCGTCGAGTTAAGGAGGTTGTAATGCTATTAGAGGATAAAATGGAACCATTAGTGATGATATTGTTATTAGCAAGGTACTGAGAACCTTACTTCCTATATATTCTATTAGAGTATTTGCTATACAAGAATTGAAATGTACTCTTGGTAACAACTTAACTCTGAAAGGTCTAGTTGGTAGACTTGCTACTTTTGAGATGTCAAATTTTGATAATTTCACTCCTCACCATGTTGATTTTGCATTCAAATCACAATTGACTCTTCATAAATCAAGGAAAGGAAAAGAAAGACATGTGAATAGCGATAGTGACACTTATGATACAGATCTTGATGAACTTGAAGCACTTATGTCTAGAAGACTATCGAGAGGAAGAGGAAAATTCAAAGTTAAACTTCCTATAATCTATTTTTCATGTAAGAAAGTTGGCCATATTGCTGCAAGATGTCCTGACAGGAATGACAAGGATGAGAGAAGAGAAAGAAAGTATAAAGACAAAATTGAGAATTATAAGCAAATTTGCTGGAAATGAAATCTAAAGGATATAAACCATTGTTGAATCAAGCTTGTGAATTAAATGATGAAAATATGGAAAGCAACAAAACATAAATCAGATGAACTCACAATTCCATATTAAGCAGATGCAATCTTTTGAAGAAACTTTTCCCAGATGTAAGATTTTTCAAAATTCATCAAATCGTGAAGCCACTAGATGCATGCACACACAAGAAAAAATTATCTTTAAACCAAAATAAAAAATCTTTCCAATCATTCATCACAACAAGATGAGACAATAACGATAAACTCCAAACCAATTGATCGTAGATACATTCACAATAAAATGTAGTTGGCTCTTTGAAATAAATAAAAAAGCATACACATATTCATAAATTTTGCATAGATAGCAGAAGAATCACACCATGAACGAAGCACCAATAGTGTATAGCTTTATTGCATCAAGAATCCAACCTTAATTACATCTCTGTAATAAAATATATAGTGCTTCAACTTAGAAAAATAGAAACCCATAGCTAGGGTTTCATCTACAGAAAACATGACGTAATGAAATTAAATCTAAAGTTTAACAATACAAAACTACTCCTAAATTGATTGCTAACAATCTTGTGTGGATTCTCATCCACGTGTCAATTGAATCCATGCAACATCGAACTAGAATAAACCCCTAAAATGAAGGAATTTGAACTGTCGCTCCACTGTTTCTTCAGTCTGAAATGACCTCCAGTCTGCATGCAATCTACCCAAAAAATGATCTTATGTGAAAAATGCGAATGAAAACGTGTGCCCAAGAATTTCGAAGTTATAGACCCTTGAAAAATGCCATAGTAAAAAATGACTAAGTCTAGAGATTTGGTGACCTTGAATTTTTGGGGTTGTGGACCTCTGAAAAATGCAACTCTGAAAATTGGCTAAGTATAAAAATTTGATATCCCTGGATTTTTGGGGTTGTGGACCTCCGAAAAATGCAACATTGAAAATTGGCCAAGTATCAAAATGACTGAAGTCCAAAAAAATGACTAAGTATCAAAGGACACTTAGTTCTATGGAAGAATGTTTGGGTGAGCTTTGCAAAGTCTCTCTATGGTCTCTATAGTGCCTCTCCCATTTTCATTTTTGCATAATGTCCTAGTGGATGTGGCTTTGATGTTTTATATGTTTTATTTCATTATCATATTGGACCCGTGAGAGGAGGTACCTTCAGGGTGATCTTATGTATACTATTTCATCAACTTGTTTATTCCCTTATGCCTAGTTGTGTGAGCCATTGAGCTATGGATGGTTGTATAACTGATTTGCGATGCTAAACTGTTAGAGGCTTTTATTCTAATTTTTAAGGGTTCATTGGGTTTCAGTGATTATTCCCTTGTGATGATATTATGTTGGCATTATGAGATGCACCCATTCCAGTTTATTCTTGTGCTCAATCCAAGATAACTAATGTGGTTATGATTGGTATCTGCCTACTTGGATTATGATGTGATTTGAGGGTTTCACTGAGGTATGTGCCAGTGGTTATCTAATTATGATCACTTACCTTGATGAGATATTAGCTAGATTGGGAATTATTATATTGTACCATGATGTTATTCCATGATTATCTGTGTGATTTTATCTGATGGTTCCACTAAGTGATGTAGATGATTACCGTACCTTATTTTAGTTACATGTATCATTGCTAATTTTAAATGTTAGATTATGTTGTTAGTAATATTTCGATCATATCTACATGATGATTCTTTATGATTATATCTGGGGTATTTTGCATTAGAGAATATTGGAATAGTATGTTATGATGAATATCATGGATTCCTATTATATTGTACCTTATATGTTGTTGGATATTTTAGTAATTACTTCCATTGATATATGCTCATGTTGTCACAATGGCTTATTTAATGCTTATATTTAAATGTGTAAGTGTTAAAGTAATGGTTATTTAAATGAATTAATGTTCACTGTTCATTCATGCAATTGATATGTATTATGCTTTGTGTGTTTGTACGAAGTGAGACAAAGGCGTAGTTACCCCCTTTGTGAGGTCCACATGATGGATTCGTTCTCCTTCATTGTTTGATTATTACATGTGCTTTGACTATTTTATTATGAGAAGGTATAATTGATGTTTTCATGTTTGTTGAACATGTACCAGGTACATTCATCCTAATTTTCAGGAGTTGAGTGTGTACCTACATCCCTGATAGTGGCACTAGGAGATAGTATTACCAACCTTTCATTATTGATCCAATATCGTCCCTGTATGGATGATGTACCTATAATTGTTATATTAATCCCTCAGGTACATGTTGGTAAATCTAGATTCATTATGCATTCATGATAGACCAGTGTCTGTTTGTGCATTTAGAGTTCCCGTAGTTTTCACGGATGAGATTTAATTAAATGTTATTTTTTAATACTTTGGGGAATTTAATATTATTTTATTTATTTCTCTTACCGACAAATTTGTCGTAGGTGGATTCCAATTATTTGGAATTTATTTATTTGGTTTTGGGTTAATTTAATAGTTTTCTTAAAATAATTAAGTGGCCTATTTTTTAAAGTCACTTTTTAGAAGTGTTATATATGTTGAAAAATGAGTTCTTGGAAGGACGTCTCTTTGTTGGTTTTTGTATTTAGATTTTGCTCCAAACTTGGTTTGAGAATTTTTCTTTGTTGTTATTTGTGACTGAATGGGTCATCAGAGCATGGTGGGTAGAGGCTCGTTGGAATCGGTCTGTGAATACCTTTATTTATGTGGAATGAGTTTTGGATTCTGTGAGGAAATTTATTTATTCCTCATTCTTTATGATTTCTCCTCTGGATGTGAGGCAGGGCCTTTGATATTTTATTCATTTCTCCATCTTTGATTCATTTCCCTTTTCTTTTGTCTCATGGGATGAGAGTTAGTACTCCCCCACTTTCTTGCAGCTTTCAGATGCTCGGTTGACTCACTATGAGTAACTGAGGTTTTCATTTTTGGTTTTTGTACTGTTATGCTAGCCATTTTCCCGTGTTTATCCGAAACTAAATTTTATTGGTTAATGTGTTTTTGGGTGCCTTAGGGCAAATGGGTTGTTCTTTCCCTTCCTAATTAAAACTTGGTGAAAATTTTAGGGTTCAGTTTATCCACCTATGTAGATCTAGATGAAATTTGTTGGGTTCTTTGATCTGCTTAATTAGACTATGTGCAATTTGTAGTTCATTTACCCCCTAGTTAGGCTATGTGCAATTTGTTTTTCATTTTAAAGACCAATTAAATATTATGATTTTTTGCATTTTTAAAATAAGAAAGCTTGCATATATCAAAAGTTAGACTCCCAAGTGCATAGATCTTGTTCATGTACCTACAAAACACATCAAGAAAAAGAAAAATATATTATAATTGCATGTTCACAGCGGGTTCACCAAATGTAGGGCAAGAAAAAGAGGAAAACATTCATGCAAAGGCAACCATCAAACCTAAAATTATACAAAACAAATCTTATCCTAACATTAGAGAAATTGAGACAAAGTGCATAAAATGAAAGCAAATAAACTCAAAACACTCCCTTAATTGGACTCTAATGACCTGTTGGATGTATTTCCACTTTTGAGCTTGCTAGTAAAAATTTTGAGTTCCCAGTCAGATTCTCGCTTCAAATGTAAAAATCTTGTCCAATGTTGTCAAAATCCCTTTGCAAATAATGGTCTCCAAGCCTAAAAATCAGAGAAATATGTAAAACCTTAAGTCCTAAGTCAATTTTCATGCATATCCAAGAGAAAAATTCTAGTTCTTCAAAATTGCTTCTATTTCGCAGTTACTTTTTCAGAAAAGACCAAGTCACTTAAGTCATGTTCTTATTTTCATGTTTTATAAGGGGGTCATGATGTCTCTTAAGCCTTGAGAATATTCCATTTTCTTTTGAGATTTAGCAAAATACCTTGGGCGCGTTACCTCAAAGAGTAAAGAATATGCTTTCAAAGTTAAAGAGATTTCACGTGGGTCATTGATGAAGATCATTAACCTCTAGTGTGCAGAGAGTCTCATTCAAAACCCCAGAGTTAATGAAATCCTTTGGAGACTTTGAGATCATTTAGTCGCAGAGTTTGAGATGGCTTGAAGTTCTCAAGCATTCGTGTGATCGCGAAAGGAAATAAGGGTTAAGTCAAAATATATGAGATTAAGTGATGTTCGTTGATTTTCAAGATAATCTAGTGGTGGTTGTGAAGTCTAAGAGTAAACTCTTCAGTTAAGAAATCTTAAAGTGACTTTGAGTTTCTTTAGTCACGGTATCTGACAAGTGAACCAAGGTTTAAGAGATGAGTTAAATGTATTCAGTCACAAGATCTCTTTTGAAAGAAAGGGTTAAATTAAAAGTTGTGAGATAAAGTGACTGCTCTCAGATGCAAGATTGATCCTATGGCCAGCGTTAAGTCACAAGATAAAAGTTCAGATGAATGAAAGTATAAGAGATAAAGTGACTACCATTAGATTAAATCAAGATCTAAAGGCTAGCATTCAATCTCCAAAGAAACCTTGAGTCAGATAATTCTTTCAGTGATAACGAGATTCAGTGAGTCGTGAAGGCTTGATAAGAACTATGGTTGATTAAAGTTAAGTAAAGCTCAGTTGAAGTTTGCATTGAGAAGATCTGAACCATGAAAGAGAAAAGATCCGATGGATGGCGTAAAGTTGCTGATAAAAGTCAAATCTTCAAAGAAAGTTTAGCGATTCAACGATGGTGATGCAGATGTGGACACGTGTCTAAGTCATTCAGAGATCTAAGGTCTGCGCAAAGTCTCAATATAAACCTGAGGTTAAGAAATTCTTTCCACAACTTGGAGATAGCTTAAGTCATGAAGTCTCACACTAAACTTTAGTTGAGTGTAAATCTAATGAGATTACACGTGAACCGTGTTGTTCCCTTTTCTTGCTGATATGAAAATACCCTCTGAGGGTTCACTCTATTTATCCCTGACACTGACTCAGCGTAGAGTAGAATAACAGAAACAAGGTTTTGAAACCTTCTACACTTTGAGCTACACAAACTCGGGTGGGAATACCCTTAACAACTTTGAATAATGAAATCACTAAATTATTCAACCTTGCTTTTGGTGGAATTACAGGAAATGTTCACTGTAACTTTTACTGAAACAGACCAAACTGAAA
>MU227753.1:197721-213927 GCA_018584345.1 Thuja plicata
AAGTCGCACAGGGTTAACCTTAACTCAGTATCCTTTCTCCAGACTTCGCGACAAACCGTTTACCTTTTAACATTTCATAGTTATCGCCAAGTCGCCAGATGCTCATGCCTCTTTTCAAGACTTCACGGCAACCTTCAGTCGCTGAGTCGGGTGATCTTGTGTCTTTACTCTTAACTTGAAGCACGTGCCCTTTTTCTGTTCACAGTGACCTTGTGACATACCTTAATCGCTTAGTCGGAAGGACTTTTTCCCTGGGGCACTTTTATCACCAGACTTCGCGACCACCGTCAGATCCTTTTACTCCTTCATTGGACGGCTGTCGCATAATCGCCTCAGAAATTCATATACCCTTAAGTTATCAGGAGACTTTGCGACTAAAGGAGGACATACCTTAGTCTTGTTATCGTGTGATCCACTTCCTCCATCAAGCGATCACCCGACAACCACTAGCTCTGTGACAGATGTCATCTTCTCTTTTGTCCATGTAATACTTTCTGATCAACTGAGTCATCGCCCCTATCCGGCGACATCCCGACTGAGTAAAATCTCCTAGCATGAAATTGTTAGTCGTTGGGTCGGGACTGTTTATCCATTAACCGCCAATTTTCATGAGACCACGCGACTGAAGAAAGAGCTTTAACTGTTTGACCGAGCAGATCCAGCGACAATGTGACATGAAGTAAGCGCAAGGTCGGGAGACATTTCTTTGACTTGCCATTTCTTCTCGCGATCACCCGACTGAGGCGGGTCCCGTTCCTTTTAAAATCTCATAACATGATATCAAGTGACAACCCGACTACAAGAAAATCGCTAAGTCTCGATACACTGAGAGAATATTCTATTTTTTAACAAGACTACGCGACACAAGGCAAAAGCGAAGTCGGGAGATGTTTTAGCATATTTGATTCTGGTAAAGCGATCAAGCGACCTGACTTAAGGCACATGTCTTAAGTGACTTGAAAAAAGGTAACGATGAAATATAAGGACATGGCTTAGGGTTTCAAGATATATCATTTAACACTTGATTGCTAGGATTTTCAGGGTTTTGACAAATTGAGCAAGGAACAAGCATGAAAACCTGAAAATATGACAGAGGGTAGACTAAAAAGAACAAGACGACTGAACTGGATGCACAAGAACTCAGAGAGCAGGATCAGGAACCAAGAAAAATGCCAAATCAAAAATATCACCAACAGTGGCTCTGACTGAGGACGGTTAAATGCAGATTAACTCATTTTGATCGGTAAAACACAAGACTTTGAAAACAAGAAAGCCCGGGAAAATGATAAGACCAAGGGATTCAAAAAAAATTTTGATACAGTGCTAACAAACCGTTGGATTTGAAACTAATCGAGGGGTAGTCACAAAGTCTCAGATCAAAATAAGAAAGTACAAAATATGTGTCAGATTTCACGTGAACCGTCCGATTAAAGGAAGATCTTGCAATGGTCGTGTAATCTCTGAAGAAACTCAGGGTTAGTGAAATCTTAAAGTGACTTTGATTTTACATAGTTGCTTAGTCTCTAAATAAACTAAAGGTTTAAGCAAGAGTTATTTGAAGCCTTAGTTGCAGAGTCTCAAAAGGAACATGAGTTAAGTGATTTCTTTCAGCGATTAAGAGATGAGTGTTGATCAAGATGTTGATCGTGTGGTGATCGTTAAGTCTCAAAAAAGAACAGAGTTAAAGCTAACTCTCAGCGACAAGGAGATTACACAGTCGTGCATTCGCTAAAGGGAACCATAGTAAGAACGAGGTAAAGTATGAAGTTTTCTTCCGCGACATGTTGTATAATCATCAGCCAATCAGAACACATAGATTATGACAACATGTTTAAAGAGTTGTTGAGTTGTGATAAATTGGCCAATAATATGAGATCTTGATCTTATTTTGAATATAATAAGGTTTTAATTGAAAAGGAAATCATTCAAAATTGATCACCTGTCAGTTTCAAATGCCACAAATAGAAAGAAAATTGATATCACAACACGTAGAAGTAAAGACAAAAGTGACTGAATTGCAAATCTGTGATTTCAAAATAAGATTTGTGCATTGACTTCTCTGAATAAGTAGGCATTACCATTATTCATTTCATTTCACCCGGAGTTTCAATTTTTAGAGCAAAATTTGCATGCATGATCAGTGTTTTCAAGAGAACAGAGCTATCCAGATTTGCAAAGTGAAGAAAGAGATTTGATCAGTTGCAATTCAGAACAGGCAAGACAAGCAGACAAGTGAGTGTTGCCTCAACCAGGGGGAAGAGTGGAGATTATGATGACCTAAAAGGAAAGAGGAATTGCTCAAAGGAGTTCATACAACTCCTTCCAGGCTCCAATCAAGGAAAAAAGGTAAACGATGAATACCTTGGTGACAAACTTGCTTACATTAGAGATGCAAAAACCACTGATTGTTCAAGCTATCATTTGTTTAGCTATTTCCATAAGAATAGTGAATTTCCTATGCCTTTATCAAACCCTTGGATACCAGGGTTAGAAAAATTAGTAGTTCCTGATGTGTTTGTAGATGTTGATTTGTTGTTGGAACTAGCTAATACATATGATACAATTTCAAAGACCATTAAGAAACATGATGGCACAATCCTAGTGACCCTTGATAGGGCTTCATTCATGAAAGCATTTAATATATACAACCCCTTCTCAACATAGATCAATCTGAAACCCTTAGCTGCTAGATATACTAAGGAGGTTGGTATTGTAGCTAAATTGATTCAAGCCCATGTGACGAGAGAAACTAGAAATTATATAGCACCTATCCCTAGTGATACTACACCCTAATTCTATAAGGACCTAGCATTCTACATGAAGTACATTTCCTATGCCCTGTGTAGAGCCTTAGGGGTTGATAGTGGAAGAGAGAGGGTATCCTCTGATATGCTGATGATAATTCTGGACTTGCAAAGTCCTTATGTTAGTATTGATTATGATTACATTCAATATGTAATTGATAAAATGCACCAGGGATTTGTGGACATTCAGAAGAAAGAAGGAAGCCCTAAATTATTACAGTATTCATTGCTCATGCATTTGATTTTGTTCTACAATTTTAACATCATGGACCTACCCAACCTAATGCCTAAAAGATTTTATCATGGTCAATCCAACCCTGTGCAACATTGGTTAAGGGTATGGAATTACACATTTAGAGAGAATCATTTATGTGCTTTTGAGAATTGGGTATCATACCCCCTATTGAGCAATTTATGAGTCAATATGACTAGGCTACCGATTAAGGTATTGCAACTCCTGAGGCCCTGCAAATTTTTGGATAAGTGGAATGGAGATCACAACTGGGGATATTTCTATTATCATCAAAATTTTACTTTGATTAGAGTATATGGTTTCTCCCAACCACCACACATTTTTCCATATAGAGTACCACCAATAATTTCTATTATGGAGTTCCTATGGCAGCTCATGCTGACAGATATGGAGCATTTGGCTCCACGTAGGAAAGGGACATTCACACCTAGGTAGTTCATTGCTTCTGATTTTACAGTTGGTAAAAGGGCTTATGATGTTGTGAATAGATGGTTGAGGCATTACAGGATGAATGTAGCCTTGTATAGGTACATTGATACAAAAGGTTTCATAAGAAGTGCCAAGAAACTTCTGACACCCACCATTCCAATTACCAAAGAACATCAGCCATGTGAGGAAGAAGACCTGATCAAGAAAATCCTTGAAGAGGATGAGATTTCAAGCAGAATAACAAAGTATGAAGACATGATGATTTAGAACAAAAACTCGAGAAGAAAGGGATCCCATTTGGGGGTATTTTCTAAGTATGCCCTATTTATAGAGATTGGAAAAGATGATCGAGTCTTATGAGACTCTACGCAATCAGCTGAAAGAGCAAATTAAGGAAAAGGATAGACGTCCTAATAAACAATAATCCTCAGAATATAGCAACAGTTACTCAATACATAGCTCACCACCAATGGATTAGCCACCTCAGAATGAGGAAAATATAATTGATCTAACACAAGGACATGAGGCTGAGGTAGTAGTTGAACCTCCAAAGAAAAAACAAAAGGTAGAAATAGGGGGGCCTTCTATTGTCAAGACACAAAAGAAGAAAAGGGATAAAGTGAGTGCACTATTCATAGGGACAAGTGCCTATGATCACCAATTGAGAAAGGTCATAAGAGAAGGTGAGAAGAAAAGAGAAGACACAGATGATAATGTTGAGATGCCACTCTTATTGTGTCAAGATGAAAGGGAGTTGCAGCAAGAAGAATTCTTGAAGGATGATGAATTCATTAAAACCAAGGAATTCAAAGATTTCCTTATATGGGCCAAACAAGAACAAGTTGGGGCACAGTTGAAATCGCAAGGTGGAGAAGCCATAACAAGTGAAGCCTTACAGGCTCTCCAAGAATATGATCTAGAATCTAAAAACTTGACCCCTAATGAGGCTAGACAATTAGTGAAGTCTAGTGACATGTTACTTGTGGAAGGATGGAACCTGGCTTCAGCCTTCATCATTGATCAAATCAGAAAGCAACCATACATCAAGTTTTCAATAGAGACACAAGTAGGGGAAATGATTAAAGGGTGTGGTTATGATGCAAAATATCAAACCCTAGCTATGTGGGCTCTAGATCCTAAAGACCAAAAGCCATCACTAATAAAAGTACAAGAGAACATGGAAGGGGATAAGATTATCTGGTCTATTCATAACACAGGAGATCTGGAGATTTCAGAGGCCCTAACTCACTTTGCTCATCTCAATGAAGCAAAAGCTGTGCAAATGTCTAATAGGTATCAAAAGTTATTTGATGAAACAAGCCTCTTTGCAAAGGACAAAGAGTTGGGTTTGATAAAGATCAGTGCTCTAGAGAAGATAATTGCAGTTCTAAATCAAAAGCTACAAGAGATACCTAAACCTACTCCTACTGAACATAAACAGGATGAAGATGCACTTATACAGACATAGGATATAGGGGATGCTCAGAAGGAAACAAGGCAGAGAGATGCAGAGAAGAATAATGTAGCTTTGGAAGCCTTCCTGAATATTTTGCAACATAGAATTGACATCCTGGAGGATAAGGATGACTTAGTGCACGGAGCCCACAACAAGTTGCCCGACCTACAAGTTGAAGTAACCAATTTTGTTGCAACATTGAATCCTTACTTTGGGACTTGGTCAGTTAGGGCCAGTTTATTTGAAAGGTTAGCATCCCTACAACCACTTAGGGCTGACCTACCAGAAATAGTCACAAAAGTGGGGGATGAAATAAAACAAATTGGGGTAACATTTTCCTTCTTCAAGGGCAAGGCAAATCAGATAGAAACCAGATTGAACATGTTTAGACCTTATTACAACAATTTTGTTCCTTCCATAACGTCAGAGGATAATCAGATCGAGGCAGTGGAGACATGGAGAAATGAATTTGATTCATTATTGCCTAGTAAAGAGGCATTTGTTTTTTATACCAATGAATTGGATATGGAAAGGTTCAATAAAACCTTGGATGAGGCATTTAAGGCTGAGACATATTTCAACAAATTTTTGACATATGTTAAAAGCATAACAGATGCTAGATGGGAGAGGGAAAAGACAAAAACTAGAAAGCATTCAAAGCTTTAATTGGCCTGCAGAGGAAGATGTTGCAGCATGGGATATTCTTACTGTTAGCACTATACCAAGAAAATTTTGAATTTCCTAGCATTGGCTATTTTTCAGCTTATTCTAGTTTAAATCCCATGTCTTACTGTGCTTAAAAGGTCAAAATTCATTAATGATGCTATGTTTTCAAGTGTTTGTCGCTCAGTCGCGTTGGTCTTTCAACATGTTTTCAAGCTGTGCAAGTGAGCAGTGAGTCATTTTAGTATAAGTCACGCAGTCATGGTAAAATTGTGTCAAGTCATGTTAGCGGTGCGAGTGAGCAGTTTGGTTGCTAAAGAATATAAATCGTGCAATTGCGATGTATTTTTGAAGTCGAGTCGTAGGCTTGCGGCTGAGTGAGTTGGAAGTTGTTCTATTTATCGCTCACTTGCGATGGATTAAATCTTTTAAAATAAGGTCTAGCGAGTCTGTGATGACTTAAAGTCTTATGTGTCGCATAGTCACTTTAATGTTATGTTGTTAACTTTATGCTCTGCGACTGAGTGAATGTTGTTAAAAGGCGTTCAATCACACACCCGCTTTAAATCTTCATGTGTGTCTTTTAAGTTAGCGACTGTGTGAGGAAGTCAGTTTGTAGATGTCGCTCACTTGTTCAAATCCTAACTCATATGTGTTTTGCAGTGCGAGTAAGCGATCCGTTATGCAAAAAAATTTCAATTGAAAGCTTGTCGCTCAGTCACAGAGGTGTTTTTCAAATGTTTTAAAATGTGTGTGAGTAGGCGATTATGAGATCATTTATGTTCTCGCTCACCCGCTGATGATTTGAAGTTTAAAGAGATGAGCTCGCAAGTATGTGATAAGGAAAAGAAAAGGCTATCGCTCACTCGCCCATAAATAAAGACAAAAGGAAAATGCTTGGTGGGTATGCGATTGTAGAAATCATGTTGGTAACCACCCACTCACAGTTGATAAGATGATTAAGTTTTCAAGCTCGCGGGTGCGTGATGAAAGAAAAGGTGGGCTATCGCTAACTTGCTGAGGTTTAAGGTCAGGTGAAAAAATGCTCGCGAGTGCGCAAATAAAAGAGAAATGGAAAGTTATCGCCCAGTCGCTTGTGAAGAAAAATCAGTCAAGAAAGGTCAGCGAGCGAGCGATTAAATACATGATGAAGGCACTCGCTCAGTCGTGAAGGATTCATTTATAAGAGAATCTTGCAACGCGAGTAAGCGATTAGTTTTAAAATACATAAAGGAAGTAGTTGTCGCTCACCCATTGAGGTATAAAGATAAATTAGATAGCCATGGCGAGTGTACGACCAGAAAAAAAAAACATGATAAGTGAAGATCAACGAGTGCGTGACTAGGAAATGACTAAATAATAAAGACCATGTCGCTAACTCGCAGAAATTCAATGAAGGTAGAATCTTGAGCGGTGAGTCCGCGACTAATGAAAAGAAAGGTGATGTCACTTACCCGCTCAAATATGAACATAAAGCATCAAGAGATAGCAAGTGCGTGATTGAGAAGTTATGAAGTTGTTAGTTAGGTCATCACCCAGTCACTGCAAATATAAACCACGGCCAAAACAGACGGCGAGTGTGCGACTGGTTAAAGTGAAAGGTCACATCTCTCACTCACAAGGACTATTATGAGCATGAGTAAAGTACAGTGGGTTGGCAACAGATTGACAAGTGGCTAGTTTCAGGGTTACGAGTGCAAAAAGATAAAAAGTGTACACTCTTTTCCAACAAGGATCAAATAGTTTGAATTAATGGCAGCATTAGTGACAAAGAGATGATTGCACGACACTGCAAGTGAGATAATTTGGCATTCAAGTGGACAAGACATAGGATTTAATAGTTATAAGTATGAATGATTATACTTGATTCCATACAGTTCTCATTTTCTGCATTCTAAGATTTTCTGTGAGAGCAACAGAGACAGTTTGTCTGAGATAGTAATTTGAAGAAGAAAGATGAGTCAAGCTATTGTTCCTGCTACCTCGCAAGGGTTTGAGAAGAAGAAGGAGGTTACACTAAAGAAGTATGTCAAAGAATTTGCTGAGTTGCTACCCGGGACTTTGAACGCAAACAGTGTGAATTGGGATAAATGGAAAGATAAATGGTGCCAATGAAGAAACCCGGTCACCCCGAATTACACTGGTAATGCCCTATTCCATTATTTCTGGAATAATAGGATTAAAGCATTCCCAATTTGCAATCCATGGGATTTGAATATAGAAAAATTGATTGTGCCTGATGTCTATGTTGACATAGGTCTTATTAGGGAACTAGCTAAAAACTATTGCCGAATAGCTAGGGTAGTCAGGAAGAAGAATAAAGAGACCCTAGTTTCCATAGATAGAAGGTCAGTGGCAGAAGTATTCAGAATCACTGGTGCATTGTGCACATATATTGATTTTAAAAAGATTCAAGCAAACTATGTCAAAAGAGAGCATTTAATTAAGCAATATGAAATGCCCAAGTTCATGCCCAGAGTAGATAGGCACCTGGTAAAAATCCCAGACAATCTCAAGCCACCTTTTGACTTATCCCTATTTCATCACTACATAAAATGCACAACCTATGGTTTGAGCAGAGTTTTAGGTTTTGATGGAGATTCTACGGTGCCTCAAGATATACTCATGATGGCTATGAACATTCAGCACCCAGAGGTTAATACTGATTATGACTATGTGGGATACATAGTTGATGCTATTCATAATGCATTGGTGGAGACACAGTCAGATGCCCGAGTGCCTACCTTCAAGAATTACTCTCATTTGATGTATATGATTTTGTATTATAACAAAGCATCAATGGATAAAGATCTTGAGCTATTTGTTTCACAGTATGGTGTTGATGCACCAATCCAAAGGTGGACTCAGCAATACAGAATGTCTACAACTATTCCTAGATTTTGTGATCTAGAGCAGTTTGTACAAACAACCTTAAGAAGAATGACTCCTTGGAAAAAGATTAGAGATCATGAGCCACTAGATGATGAGGATGTTGTAAGGAACAAGTTAAATAAGCAAGAATTCTAGGATACAAGAAGGAAGTGAAATGATCTCCTTAGGGCAGAATCTGAATGGAAATAGTCAGATAACGCTTTCTCTGGTTTTTTCCCAAATCTCCCATACTTGCAAAGAATAGAGGAGATGCTTAAGTCCTATGACACCCTAATGGCACAGGTACCACAATTCAGTGTTGAAGATGCACAATCTAAAGGGTCCCCAATTCCAGTTGCATTACATGACCAAGAAAACCAAGAACAATAGGAAGAGGAACAACAAGATGAAGAGCATCAGGAAGAAGAAGAGGCCAGTGAGGAAGCCACCTCGGCTAGAGAGCCACCAAGGAAGAAACAAAAGAAGGAGCACAAGTTGGTGCAAGACAAGAAAAGTATGGCCAAGGCCATGATCACTGAACATGGTAGATATTTCAAAAAATTGAAAAGGCAACTGCAGAAAGAGCCTCAAGCTGAGGGCCAAGGAGATAATCAAATGGTGCTATTTGAAAAGGATGATGAGAGGGTCATGATGGCTAATTAATTCATGAAGGATGACGAATTCATAAAGTCTGAAGAGTTCAAGACTTTCTTGATTAAGTTAAAACAAAAGGACTTGAGGCAAGGGTTTACTGCAGATGAGGAAAATGTAGATAAGAGTGAAGAAATTGTAAAAACACTCCAAGATTATGATCTTGAGAGTGAACAAATCACTGTGGAACAAGCTAGGTTGCTGGTACAGAATAGTGGTGTAATGTTGATGCCTAGTTGGGATCTACAATCCACATTCATCATTGATCAGATCAAGAGGCAAGAGGATCCTTTGTTAAAAATAGAGTTTGAAATGGATGAAGTATTGAAAAGATCAGGATTTGATCCTAAATCCAAGACCTTGGCAATATGGTCATTAGCTCCTACCACACAAAATCCCTTGATCATGACTATTAGAGAAGAAAAAAGGGCAGACATAATGATATGGAATTTGCAGAATACTTCAGTTACTGAGATAGCTCAGTTAATGACACAAGTTTCATTCATGAACCTGGCAAAGGTTAATGACTTGTCCAAGAGGTATGAAATGACTTTTGGCCAAATGATGGCCCTAGCAAAGAAACATGAAGAGGTGGTGGTCCAGAACCACACATTAGAAGAAGAGATTGCTAGATTAAAAGGGGAGTTAGTAGAGAGCAGAAGAGAAAAGACTCCAATCCCTGAGGAAGTAGCAAAAGTTGTGACAAATGTTGCTATTGGAGTAAAGGAGGATTCGGCATTTGCAGAAGGCCAATCCAAAGAATTATCACATGAATAGACCATAAATGCTATGTCTGTTATATTTCCCATATTGCAGCACAGGATTGATGTTCTAAAACAAAAAACTGACATAGTATATACACTATATGGGTCACTGCAAGAAGCTTCAAAGACAGTTGTAGAAGCTATGATTTTCTTAGAACCCACTTTCAAAGTGTGGTCAGGGAGGGAAAGGCTCATGGATAAATTAAAAATCGCTATGTTGTTTCCCGGATAAAATAACAGATACCATAGAGATGATTAGTGCGCTGAATGACACCTTTGCCTTTTTCAATGGCAAATCTGATTTGATAGACAACAAGTTGCAGCTATTTGGTGATCAGTGCCTATCCCTGATCCCAAAAATTTATGATGAAGCAGGTGTTTTAAAAACACAATCAGATTGGATAGTTGGCTTCGATGGTATACCAAAAAATGAAGATATAAAACAATGCTTGGAAAACGATACAAATGTTGAATATTGAAACAAATTAATTGATAGCCTTTTCAAGATTGAGAGAGATATGGCCAAGTTCGTTTCTAAGGCTAGAACCGCCATTGATGCCAGGTGGGTAGAAGTTGTTGCAAAGTTTGAGAAAGAAAAAACCTTTGATTGGCCCATCATCAAAGAGGTGAACAGATGGGAGGCAAAACTGAAAGGATAAGGAGGATAATGTCAACAGAAACAATAAACCTTATTCAGACTTTGCCAACAGTTGCCACCCGTGTTCTGTTACAAGTTTTTGTTTCTTGTTTGTTGCAAAGTTGTTACAAAAGATTTTGTAAATCTTTCCCAGTAAGTCGGTAGCTTGTTGCATCCTTAGTTATAAGAGGATTCCAAGACTACTGGCAGAGGAGATAGCCATTTCATTTTGAGAATGCAAGTATAATTGTATAAACTCTAGTTTAAGACCAATTCAATAGGGTTTTTTGAAAATTATTTTTGAATGTAGCAAGCAATCTTGATTATGAATGAGAATAAAATCCATTGATAGTTTCTAAAGCATATAATGAGTATTGTGTCTTCATTGTAATGTTTTGAATTTTATTTAAATTTAATATTCAAGGAATGTCCAATTTATATGTCTGTCAGGCAGATTATGAAATAGTTTTAGGGTTCTTTCAAGGAAAGATTAAAATTGCCTTAGAAATATTTCAGTAAGATTCAGGGTATATGATGAATTTGATGAATTAATTCATTATGTGTGTTAAGATAGATATATAAGGTATATCTATGTTTATGTTAGAAGCCGTAATTCTTTTAAGTTCATGATCAAATTGATTGAAATTGTTCACAAGTGACTCCATGCCCTAGGGTCAAGAACTGGTTTGTTTCCATTCGAAATAGGTGACTATCACTATCAAAATTAATCTTTACCTTTATGTGTTGATCTGTTCCAATAAATATTATAGTGATCAACTCTTGTAATTCCATTCATATTCAACTGGAATAATTTAGTGATTTGATTATTCTAAGTAAGAAGGGTAATCTCGCCTGAGTTAATAGAGCTTGAAGTGTAGGAGGTTTAAGAATCCTTATCTCTGACATTTCTATATCTTGCATGATTAGTGTCTAGGATAAATAGAGCAGGCTCTCTGAGAATATTTTTATATCAGCAAGAAAAGGAACTAACAGAAAATGGTGACTCTACTGGGGACTTTTATCAAGGAATGCGTAAAAGGTTAGTCTGACAACAACATTCCATAATATAGATTCCTTGAAGTCCATTTTTTGAAATCACAAGTTGTGTATTGCATTTTATTGAGTTATATCCTCAAATATCATTGTCAAAGTGAATTTTCTTTATTTTATTCCCAAAGTTTTTGGGTGGCGACTTTGATTTATTGGTTATAGTGTTTCCAAGGGGAATACCAGCAGATCAAGTGTGTGAGATTTCATTTTGGACATAATGAGGAACACAAAAGCAAACACAAATAATCACTCAGAGGCAACATGAGAGAGTGATATTTCAAAAAATTCTAGAAGAAATCACTCTAGTAAAGGGGAGTCCTCTAATAACACTTCCTGGAAGCCTAGGTCAGTAGGCCCCGGCCAGTCATTAGATAGTATTCCTGAGAAAGAAATTAATAAACCTTTAAACCTTGAGTCTGACACAACTGATTATTTTGAGGACATATATAACCCTAGACCAAAAAATGTATATCTAGAAACGGGGGAAACATCCTCCTATTTCAAGGGTATCCCTTATGAATGGATTGAAGGCCAAAAGGGAGAAAATTAGATGAATATATATGATTCTTCTAGTTCTGATATTGAGGGTGTCCTCAGAGATAATGACCTTTTGAAGAGGGAATTAGATGAACTATTACTCATCAAGCAGAAGAACGATGAGGCTAGAGAGGAAAAGGTTATAAATGCTATCACTGAGAGGGAAAACATGAAGAAATAGGTTGCTCAATTAGAATTGCCAGCTCAGGGTGCAAATGAAGGATTTCATGGTTTGAATAAAGAACTTTTTGGAGATGTAGATACCTTGAGAAAAGAATGCCAGGAAAGAGAACACTTGCTTAAGAAGGGTGAATCTAGAGATACAGGCCCTATAGTGAGGCAAGTCATTGACTATGAGAGTCAAAAACCTCCCAAGCCTCAGATAGTTACACAAAATGTATCAACAACTAATACTAGGCAAACAGATGTTGATAAAGGAAAACAAAAGATCATTGGCATTAAATTTTCTCAACCTAAAATTGAAGAGGGTATATCTCAAGACCTATTCTCACTTGATTTGGAATTAGAAAGGGCGAGAAAGGCCAAAGATGATATTGCAAAATAGTTAGAAAGAGTAGAACTAGAAGCTGTTGCTGCAGAGATGAAGAAAAGGATTTCCTTCTTGAGTTCCATGACCAATCCCAATATAACAAATAATACCACTAGTGAGGCTATACCTATATTTAACTCTAATGTTCAAACCAGTAATGTTAATACAAATACCCAGACATATAGTGTAGCTCAAGGGGCTGCATCACAGTTAGGAGCAAGCAGACCCAATAGAAATATTAGCCTCCAAAATGTGGGCATTGGTCAGAACATTGGCAATACTGCTCAGGATGTTGGCCAGAATATGGGCTCTAATTTTCAAAGAAGACCTATTCATCTAGAGAGATATAGACAGTTGTTCTTTGATGGTATCCCTGGCCAACCAAACCTTATTCCTAATGAGTTCAAAGATAAGATTCCCAAGTTTAGTGGGAATAATGCCATAACTGGTGAAGAACATCTAAAAGTATTCTCGAATACAATGAATGATTATGAGATTGGAGATGAGGATGTTGTAATGAAATTATTTGTACAATCCTTGACTGAGGATGCAAGAGACTGGTACTACGGTTTGCCTTATCATAGTATTTATTCTTGGGATGAATTTGTTAGAAGTTTCAAAGAGCAATATGGTGACAAGATAAATTCTGGTTTTATGTTGAATGAATTCAACAGCTTCAAAAAATTCACTAATGAAGGCATTGTTGAATTTAATGTAAGATTTCAAAAGGCTATGTATAAGTTGTTTCAAGTATTGAGACTGGATGAAAATGTGTGTGTCACTACCTATTGTAATGCTTTGGATGGAAAAATAGCTTATCTTCTTAGGGATAAAGACCCTCAAACCATGAGAGAAGCATATAAGTTGGCTATAAACATAGAAAGCAATAGAAGGGCTTCTGGCAAGCATGGTAAACGGGATGACAGTAGACTCTGGAAAGAGTCAAAAACACAGTCAAATAAAAACCCCAAGGAAGAAGATAAGATGGATGCACTGGTAACTGTGGTAAAAGATCTTGCTGCCAAGGTAGGCAAGAATGAAAAGGGATTTCAAAATAATAGGCAACAATACCAAAGACAAGATAAACCTTATAGACTTCAATATTTCCCTTATAAAACTTAGTGGAAGGATGGGAAACCTGTGTTAGAAGAGCATAATGGTCCCAAGAACAAAGAGATCCCTGATCCATTAAAAAACAAAAATGCCCATAATATGGAAAATACTCCTTGGTGCATGGCATGTAATATGCCTCATTCCCCATATCAATGTGTAGTAGCTCAAGGCTTGGTGGATCAATGTGAAAACATTGGAACACAAGAAAGTCAAGGTGAGAATAAACTGTTGGAAAGTGACAATGCAAGCAATTGTTATTTTTCCATTGTTGTCAAACCTTAACTGGTGAGACTATTATTATCTGTTTGAGTACCATATCCATTGTTAATGAAGAAGATTTAACAAGAAGACCAAGTGAATGGTTGTGTTAAGGCAAATAAAAGGGTACTTGATCAGTTGGCACTCTGGCAAAGTAATTGGTTGTTTATCTTTCAAAGATAGCTTTTATGGTTGTTTTGTACCGAGCAAGTTTGGCTTGTGCTGAGCAAAGTTGCTTATGCCAAGAAAAGTTGCTTATGTTGAGCAAAGTTGTTTGTGACGAGCAGTGCCGAGCACCAGTGAAATTGTTGAGTGGAAACAGTGATGTTGGCCGACTTACAGTAATTGGATTAATGATGAGATTTGAGATCTCTGGCCGACTTAGTTAATTTTGTTGGGATATTTAAAGTTAATTAAAGATTGATCCATGTCATTTAATGTATGGGTAACCATAATTAATGCATGGTTTCAAGATTTAATTAGAGACTACTTTGGAGAAGTAAATGTAATGTAAATGATGGAATGATCTGTTAGATCTAACCTAACCTAAGATCTACGATCTTGATTAAGCGGCAAAGATTTATCTGACTTAGACAGAGAGGTATATAATAACCTCAGGGGTTATTCATTGTGTGCTATTGAGTATGCAAGTGTGTGGAAGTACATGTGTGTATGCAAGAGGTTTGCATAGTTGATTTTCTGATTGGCATGATCTAGTAGAGAAGGCTGAATACAAAAGTAGAGAGTTGCATGTGTGATTGCTCGACAGATTTCCAAGAAGATCAGAAGATTGAAATGACAATGCAAGCCATCCATTAAGTTAACATCAAAGCTGTAATTGGATCTTAATTTGCAAAGTAAGTTGTATGTATCAGATCACAACTGCTGATTACTTTCTAACCATTGTATCAGTTAAATCCTTTAACAAGGTTGACCTAACAGTCATTTGTATAAATCCTCTAACAAGGTGACATTCAGGTGGAATGTTCTAAGTCCTCTAACAAGGCCACTCCTGACAGGGTGATTAAATCCTTTAACCAGGTCACACCTAACAGTGTGTTATTGTAACCTTTAATAGGGTTGGCTCCTCACAGAGATCACTTCATAAGAGTGAATACTTGGTAGCATGTTACTAGTGGTTTTTCCCATATTGGGTTTCCACGTTAAATACTTGTGTCAACTTGTGTGAATGCTTATGGTCTATTTTACTGCTATGTTTCTACAAGCAATTTTATTAGATAGTAAACTGCATGATTAAAGTTGTTGACATATGCTACTGCTGCCGAGTAGATCTGAAATAAAGAAAAGTTTTATTTGCTACATCTAGACCTGAGGATAACTAATTCACCCCTCCCCTCTCAGTTATTCTAAAATCATTCTAACAATTGGTATCATTGCTTTGGTCTCTTGAAAACAGTTTGAAAGTACTTGGAGCAAAAGGATCAAGATGTATAAGAAGGAGGTTCCCAAGCTGAAAAAAGATAACTTTCCTGCATGGAAGAGTTTGATGAAACTGCATCTGGCTGGTATTGGATATGATGCTAAGTGACTTATTGAAAATGACTATGTATCACCTTCTACTCCTCTCACAGCTACACAACTAAAAGAAAAGAAAGAGCACAATCAAGTAATGTTGGAGATTGCCTCCTCATTGAGCTATTTAGAATTTGATGATATAAAGAGCTGCACAAATGCAAAGCAGATGTGGGATAAACTTACGACTATCTATGGCGGAGACACAAATGTGTTGAGAGCTAAATCAGAAAGTCTAAGAGGTAAGTTTGATGAGATGAAAAAGCAAGAAGGTGAAAATGTTAACCAGTATTATGGTAGAGTAAAAGAAGTTGTAAATGCCATTAGAGGAGATAATGGAATAATAGATGAGAACACTATTATGAGCAAGGTACTGAGAACTTTACTTCCTGTATATTCTATTAGAGTTTCTACAATTCAAGAACTGAGATGCACTCCTAACAATAATTTGAATCTGGAAAATCTGATAGGTAGACTCACTGCATTTGAAATGTCAAATTATGATAACTGTAATCCACAAGGTATTGATTCTACTTTTAGATCACAGTTGGTTCTCAATAAATCTAAGAAAGGAAAGAAACATGTGAACAGTGATAGTGACACTACTGATGATGATCTTGAAGAACTTGAAGCACTT
>MU227753.1:218764-231449 GCA_018584345.1 Thuja plicata
TTTAACAAGGTTGACCTAACAGTCATTTGTATAAATCCTCTAACAAGGTGACATTCAGGTGGAATGTTCTAAGTCCTCTAACAAGGCCACTCCTGATAGGGTGATTAAATCCTTTAACTAGGTCACAACTAATAGTGTGTTATTATAACCTTTAATAGGGTTGGCTCCTCACAAAGCTCACTTCAGAAGAGTGAAAACTTGGTAGCATGTTACTGGTGGTTTTTCCCATATTGGGTTTCCACGTTAAATACCTGTGTCAACTTGTGTGAATGCTTATGGTTTGTTTTACTGTTATGTTTCTACAAGCAATTTCATTAGACAGTAAACTACATGATTAAAGTTGTTGACATATGCTACTGCTGCCGAGTAGATCTGAAATATAGAAAAGTTTTATTTGCTACATCTAGACCTGAGGATAACTGATTCACCCCTCCCCTCTCAGTTATTCTAAAATCATTCTAACAGAAACTTGTTTTAAATATGTGTGCACTTACTATTGAAGATGACAACGGTAGTTCAGAAGAAGAATTAGAAGAAGATATTCCAATCACAATAAACAATAAAAGTACTAAGTTAGAGCATTTGCAACTTGGGATGCCTAATGATGAAGAGATAAGAATTTTAACTATTGCTACTATGACACAAGCAAGAAGTTCATACCAGCTCAGGAATAGAAAAGTTGATCAAAGTAGGAAACAACTTGATTCACCTGTCATTACCGAAGTCATAAATGAAGAGGCTATGCAAGATGAATTAAAAGATACCTTGGTTAAAGAAAACAAAGTTGCTCCTACTCATGACCAAAAAATAAGACAATTAAAAGAAGGTAAAGGTAAAACATCTTCTGACAATGACATGAGTTTCCCAAATTTTAACATGAAGCAAGCCTTATCTCAGATGAAAGTCTTTGTTCCTTTACTTGAGATGTTTAAAATTAAAGAACACCTAGAAGCAGCCTTTTCATTGTTTTCTGATTTGCCTGACATACATGACAGTACTGTTTTGAATGATGAACTGAAAGGTGAGCATGAAGAAAAGGATAGAATCCCAATCTGTTTGGGAAATACAGTTATTCAGGAGCCAGATCAAATTGATCCTTTTTATGTTACATTGCTCACAAATAATATGTTACTGAAAAATTGTATGATAGACTCAGGTGTTGCCGCTAATGTAACGACTTACACTGTTATGAAACAACTGTGTTTAGAGGTGAATACTGCTTGTAGTAAATGTTATGCCATGGATAACAGGGAAGTACCTGTGGTGGGAACTTTGTAAGGATTAGAGGTAAAACTTGTTGCATACCCTAAGATTACTTTTAAAATAGATGTTGTGGTTGTGGATTCATCACCCCATTATGGCATACTTTTATCAAGGCAATGTACAACAACTATGGGAGGATATGTACAATTGGATCTATCTTTTGCTACCATTTCTGTAAATGGGAAAGAAGTAAAACTATTAAGGGAGCCCAGATCCCCTGTTTATGTTGAAAAGGTTGAACCAAACATGCTAAATTGCTTTGTGGATGTAGATATACATAACTTCAGAGTCGAAGAGATTTAGCCACAGTTGAAAAACGTAGATCCCATAATGGAAGAATTAGAACTGCAACAGCTTGGACTGTGGCAGATGTATTTTGATGGAGCATGCTCTAGAGAAGGATCAAGGGTAGGTGTTTTGTTTGTCTCTCCACCAAGTACTACCTTCAAATACTCATTTATGTTGTCATTTCAATGTACAAATAATACAACTGAGTATGAGGCATTATTATTGGGATTAGAAATAGCAATTAAGCATGGCATTAAGCTATTGAGAGTTTTTGGTGATTCAGAGCTAGCTATTTCCCAATTTAGATCAAGATATGCTACTACGAATGATAGGCTAAAACAATATAAGCATGTTGTATGGGATAGCATTGAGTTTTTTGATGCATTTTCCATTGAGTGGATAGAGAGATCTAAGAATATCATGGTAGATTTTTTGGCTAATGCAACTTTGAAAAATGATGATCTAACGCTAGCAGGGATATCTATTGTGGAAACTAAAACTAGGCCTGCTATCCCTGATAATGTATATCATTGGCAAGTTTTTGAGAGTGATGAGGATATCCTCAATTTCATTCAATGTATGGATAATTATGAGGGTCAAGTCATTGATTGTAATAAATTGATAGAGATTATTGATGGGAAGGAAACTATTTTTGGCAATGAAATTCTGCAGTTGCAGACAAATGAAATCCCTAAGGGACTGACTCAATTAGAGGGATTGTTTACTGACAATGACAGTCATATGTATTACAAATCTACTGCCAAGATGGATGACTTTGAGGAGATAAATTTGGGATCAGAATGTAGTCCTAGGATTGTGTACATTGGAAAGAAATTGGCTCCTCATGTGAGGACTAATTTGATTAGCTTGCTGAAAAGATTCAAGCATGTTTTTGCTTGGTCTTATGAAGACCTTAAGGCTTACAGGGAAGATTTATTTCAACATTAAATTCTATTAAAAGATTATATTAAGCCTTTCAGACAAAAACAAAGGCCAATCAACCCTTTGTTGGCCCCCAAAATGTAGCAAGAATTGACAAAACTCAGAGAGGCTGGAATCATAAAACCAATCAGGCATTCTTCTTGGGTGTCTAATTTGGTCCCTGCCAAAAAGAAAAATGGAGATATTAGGTTGTGTGTTGATTTTAGGAATCTTAACGTGGCCTCATTGAAAGATAATTATTCCTTTCCAAACATGGAGGCCATGTTGCAAAGGGTAACTGGTTGTGATCTTCTGTCTATGATGGATGGTTTTTCTGGTTATAACCAGGTATTGGTTCAAGAATTTGAAAGACTACTTTTACTACCCCATGGGGTACGTATGTTTATGTAAGAATGCCATTTGGCCTGATGAATGCAGGGGATACTTTCTAGAGAGCCATGGATGTGGCTTTCAAGGAATTTATAAATATAATTATGGTAGTTTATCAAGATGACTTGACTGTATATTCCCAAAAGGTTGATGATCATTGTAAGCATTTAGAAAAGATTTGTACCAAAGCCTTGGAATATGGGATTTCTTTAAATCCAAAGAAGTGTCACTTTGTTGTGACTGAAGGTAAATTATTGGGACACATAGTGTCCAAAGAAGGTGTCAGGATTGATCCTAAAAGAGTGGAAGCCATTAACAAGGTGTTGCCACCAAAAAATATTAAAGGATTTCAGTCTTTCCTTGGAAAAGTAAATTTTGTGAGGAGATTTATTGCAAACTTTGCTGAAATAGTAAAACCCATTGTTAAATTGTTGAAGAAAAATGCAAAGTTTGAATGGGATAAGGATGCTTAGTCAGCATTTAATGAGATAAAAATGGCAATTCAACAGGCTCCTGTATTAAGATCTCCAGGTTATGATAAGCCTTTCTCCATGTTTTCTTTTGCTTCATTTCATACAATTGCTGCAGTACTTTTGCAGAAAGATGATGAAGGCTTTGAACACCCCATACAATTTTTCAGTAAGTCTCTGCAAGCAACATAACTTGACTATGAGATAATGGAGAAACAAGCATATGCATTGGTCAAGGCAGTCAAGGTTTTTAGACCTTACCTTGTTTGTGCAGAAACAATTGCTTATGTGCCACATGTCACAGTGAAAGACATATTATCTTAGTCTAAAGTTACTAGGAAGAGGTGCAGATGGATTAACAGGATCCAAGAGTTCAATTTGGAAATTCAGGTTACCAAATTGGTAAGGGGTTTGGGTTTGGCCAAATTGATGACTGACGCAAACATGGAGTTAGCCCAAATAAATGATGTACAAACAATGGACACGAATTTTACTAGCATAGAATTACAGCCCTGGTATAATGATATTGTGTTCTTTCTCAAAAATGCTAAATGTCCAGAAAATATGTCAGAAAATCAGAAAAGGACTTTGAAATTGCAAGCTCAGAGGTATGTTCTGATACAAGGTGATTTATTTTGGAAGAATAGAGATGGAATTTTATTATTCTGTCTGGACAAATCACAATCTGAAAGAATCTTGAATGAAATGCATAGTGGTGTGTGTGGTGGGCATTATTCTGCCAAAACCACAGCTCACAAAATAATCAGAGCTGGATTCTATTGGCCATGTCTTTTTAGGGATACTCAAGTGTTTGTACAGAAGTGTGAACCTTGCCAAAGGTTTTCTGCTAAAATGAAATTTTTAGGAGCTTTAATTTTGAGTCCTATGACTATTGAAGCACCTTTTACCCAATGGGGTTTAGACTTTATTGGTGAATTTACAGAAAAATCCAGTGGAGGTCACAGTTGAATTCTTGTGGCTACAGACTATTTCACAAAGTGGATAGAGGCAATTCCAACAAAGAGGGCAACCAGCAAGGTAGTGATGGATTTTTTAATGGACAACATTTTGACAAGATTTGGTGTGCCCACTAAGCTAATTATCGATAATGCCATGTGCTTTAGGTCTGAGGAATTTAGGGATTTCTATGAAGATTACGACATTATTTTATCTTACTCCTCACCATATCATCCTCAAGCAAATGGACAGGCTGAGTCCAGTAATAAGAGTCTCATGAAAATAATTAAGAGGATTTTGGATAAAAATAAGAAATCATGGCATTCAAAATTGAAGTTAGCCCTTTGGGTTGACAGGGTGATAGTAAAAGAGCAATAAGGGTTTCCCCTTTTGAAATGGTTTATGGAAATCAGGCAAGGTTGCCTTTGAACAACCTATTACCAGTGTACAAATTTTTGCAGGAAGAAGATTTGGAAGATCAAGAACCCATGATGGAAAGGATGGATCAATTGGTGGAACTAGAGGAGATAAGAACAGAAGCTCACAAAAGAAACCTGAAGCTCCAACAACAATCCAAGTACTTGTTTGATAAAAGAGACACTGAAAGAAAATTTCAGATAAATGATATGGTGTTGCACTGGAATGCTAGAAAAGAAGAAAAGGGCAAACATGGTAAATTTGAGTCATTATGGATGGGCCCATTTGTAATCCAGGAATTTCATGGTCAAGATTCTTATTTCTTGGAAGACCCTAATGGTGAGGTACAGGAATTGCCAATGCATGGACAATTCCTGAAACATTATTTCTCATAAATCTTCTTTTTCCATGCACAGTAGATTAGATTTCCCTATTTTAAGTGTGGTATTTATGTGTGCATGTACAGTTTTGTTTCGGTTTGTGGTTTGTTTCCTAGAGATTTGGCTTCTAATGTCAATTTTGCAATTAACTTTCCCCAGTCAGAGCCATTGTTAGCATTATACCAAGAAAATTTTCAATTTCCTAGCATTAGTTATTTTCCCGCGTATTTTGGTTTAAATCCCATGTCTTACTGTGCTTAAAAGGTCAAAATTCATTAATGATGCTCTATTTTCAAGTGTTTGTCGCTCAATTGCGTTGGTCTTTTAACGTGTTTTCAAGCTGTGCGAGTGAGCGGTGAGTTATTTTAGTATAATTCGCGTAGTCATGGTAAAATTGTGTCAAGTCATGTTAGCGGTGCGAGTGAGCAGTTTGGTTGCTAAAGAATGTAAATCAGACAATCGCAATGTATTTTTGAAGTCGGGTCGTAGGCTTGCAGCTGAGCGAGTTGGAAGTTGTTCTATTTATCGCTCACTCACGAGGGATTAAATCTTTTAAAAGAAGGTCTAACGAGTCCGCGATGACTTAAAGTCTTGTGTGTTGCATAGTCACTTTAATTTTATGTTGTTAACTTTATGCTCTGCAACTGAGTGAATGTTGTTAAAAGGGGTTCAATCACACACCCGCTTTAAATCTTCATGTGTGTCTTTTAAGTTAGTGACTGTGCGAGGAAGTCAGTTTGTAGATGTCGCTCACTTGTTCAAATCCTAACTCATATGTGTTTTGCAGTGTGAGTAAGCGATCCGTTATGCAAAAATTTGTCAGTTGAGAGCTCGTCGCTCAGTCGCAAAGGTGTTTTTCAATGTTTTAAAAGGTGTGCGAGTAAGTGAATATGAGATCATTTATGTTCTCGCTCACATGTTGATGATTTGAAGTTTAAAGAGATGAGCTCGCGAGTATGCGATAAGGAAAAGAAAAGGCTATCACTCACTCGCCCATAAATAAAGACAAAAGGAAAATGCTCGGCGGCTATGCAATTGTAGAAAGCATGTTGGTAACCACCCACTCACAGTTGATAAGATGATTAAGTTTTCAAGCCCACGAGTGTGCGATGAAAGAAAAGGTGGGTTGTCGCTCACTCGCTGAGGTTTAAAGTCAGGTGAAAAAAATGCTCGCGAGTGCGCGAATAAAAGAGAAATGGAAAGTTATCGCCTAGTCGCTTGTGAAGAAAAATCAGTCAAGAAAGGTCAGTGAGCGAGCGATTAAATACATGATGAAGGCACTCGTTCAGTCGCGAAGGATTCATTTATAAGAGAATTTTGCAGCGTGAGTAAGCGATTGGTTTTAAAATAGATAAAGGAAGTAGTTGTCGCTCACCCGCTGAGGTATAAAGATAAATCAGAAAGCCATGGCGAGTGTGCGACCAGGAAAAAACATGATAAGTGAAGATCAACGAGTGCGCGACTAGGAAATGACTGAATAATAAAGACCATGTCGCTCACTCGCTAAAATTCAATGAAGGTATAATCTTGAGCGGCGAGTCCACGACTGATGAAAAAAAAGGTGATGTTGCTTACCCGCTCAAATATGAACATAAAGCATCAAGAGATAGCAAGTGCGCGATTGAGAAGTTATGAAGCTGTAAGTTAGGTCATCGCCCAGTCGCTGAAGATATAAACCAAGGCCAAAATAGACAACGAGTGTGTGACTGGTTAAAGTGAAAGGTCACATTTCTCACTCGCAAGGACTATTCTGAGTATGAGTAAAGTACAGTGGGTTGGCAACAGATTGACAAGTGGCTAGTTTTAGGCTCATGAGTGTAAAAAGAGAAAAGTGTACACTCTTTTCCAGCCAGGATCAAATAGTGTGAATTAATGGCAGCATTAGTGACAAAGAGATGATTGCATGACACTGCAAGTGTGAGAATTTGGCATTCAAGTGGACAAGACATAGGATTTAATGGTTATAAGTATGAATGATTAAACTTGATTCTGTATAGTTCTCATCTTCTGCATTCTGAGATTTTCTGTGAGAGCAACAGAGCCAGTTTATCTAAGATAGTAATTTGAAGAAGAAAGATGAGTAATCTATTATTCCCGCTGCCTCGCAAGGGTCTGAGAAGAAGAAGGAGGTTACACTAAAGAAGTATGTCAAAGAATTTTTTGAGTTGTTGCACGGGACTTTGAATGCAAATAGTGCAAATTGGGATGAATGGAAAGATAAATGGTGCCAATGCAAAAACCTGGTCACCCCAAATTACACTGGTAATGCCCTATTCCATTATTTTTGGAATAATAGGATTAAAGCAGTCCCAATTTGCAATCCATGGGATTTGAATATGGCAAAATTGATTGTGCCTGATGTCTATGTTGACATAGGTCTTATTAGGTAACTAGCTAAAAACTACTGCCTAGTAGCTAGGGTAATCAGGAAGAAGAATAAAGAGACCCTAGTTTCCATAGATAGGAGGTCAGTGGCAGAAGTATTCAGAATCACTGGTGCATTGTGCACATATATTGATTTTAAAAAGATTCAAGAAGACTATGTCAAAAGAGAGCATTTAATTAAGCAATATGAAATGCCCAAGTTCATGCCCAGAGTAGATAGGCACCTGGTAAAAATCCCAGACAATCTCAAGCCACCTTTTGACTTATCCCTATTTCATCACTACATAAAATGCACAATCTATGGTTTGAGCAGAGTTTTAGGTTTTGATGGAGATTCTATGGTGCCTCAAGATATACTCATGATGGCTATGAACATTCAGCACCCAGACGTTAATACTAATTATGAATATGTGGGATACATAGTTGATGCTATTCATAATGCATTGGTGGAGATACAGTCAAATGCTCCAGTGCCTACCTCCAAGCATTACTCTCATTTGATGTATATGATTTTGTATTATAATAGAGCATCAATGGATAAAGAGCTTGAGCTATTTATTTCACAGTACGGTGTTGACGCACCAATCCAAAGGTGGACTCAACAATACAGAATGTCTATAATTATTCCCAGATTTTGTGATCCAGAGCAGTTTGTACAAACAACCTTAAGAAGAATGACTCCTTGGCAAAAGATTAGAGATCGTGATCCACTGGATGATGAGGATGTTGTAAGGAACAAGTTAAATAAGAAAGAAGTCCAGGACAGGAGAAGGAAGTGGAATGACCTCCTTAGGGAAGAATCTGAATGGAAAGAGTCAGATAACTCTTTCTCTGGTTTTTTCCCAAATCTCCCATACTTGCAAAGAATAGAGGAGATGCTTAAGTCCTATGACACCCTAATGGCACAGGTTCCACAATTTAGTGCTGAAGATGCACAATCTAAAGGGTCCCCAATTCCAGTTGCATTACATGACCAAGAACACTAGGAACAACATGAAGAGGAACAACAAGAGGAAGAGCATCAGGAAGAAGAAGAGGCCGGTGAGGAAGACACCTCGGCTAGAGAGCCACCAAGGAAGAAACAAAAGAAGGAGCACAAGTTGGTGCAGGACAGGAAAAGTATGGCCAAGGCCATGATCACTGAACATGGTAGATATTTCAGAATATTGAAAAGGCAATTGCAGAAAGAGCCTCAAGCTGAGGGCCAAGGACATAATCAAATGGTGCTATTTTAAAAGGATGATGAGAGGGTCACGGTGGCTAATGAATTCATGAAGGATGATGAATTCATAAATTCTGAAGATTTCAAGACTTTCTTGATTAAGTTAAAACAAAAGGACTTGAGGCAAGGGTTGACTGCAGACGAGGAAAATGCAGATAAGAATGAAGAAATTGTAAAAACAGTCCAAGATTATGATCCTGAGAGTGAACAAATCACTGTGGAACAAGCCAGGTTGCTGGTACAGAATAGTGGTGTAATGTTGATGCCTGGTTGGGATCTACAATCCACATTCATCATTGATCAAATCAGGAGGCAAGAGGATCCTCTATTAAAAATAGAGTTTGAAATGGATGAAGTATTGAAAGGATCAGGATTTGATCCTAAATCCAAGACCCTGGCAATATGGTCATTAGCTCCAGGCACACAAAAGCCCTTGGTCATGACTATTAGAGAAGAAAAAAGGGTAGACAGAATGATATGGAATTTGCAGAATACTTCAGATACTGAGATAGCTCAGTTAATGACACAAGTTTCATTCATGAACCTGGCAAAGGTCGATGATCTGTCCAAGAGGTATGGAATGACTTTTGGCCAAATGATGGCCCTAGCAAAGAAACATGAAGAGGTGGTGGTCCAGAACCACACATTAGAAGAAGAGATTGATAGATTAAAAGGGGAGTTAGTAGAGAGCAAAGGAGAAAAGACTCCAATCCCTGAGGAAGTAGCAAAAGTTGTGACAAATGTTGCTATCGGGGTAAAGGAGGATTCGACATTGGCAGAAGGCCAATCCAAAGAATTATCATAGGAACAGAGCATAAATGCTATGTCTGTTATATTGCCCATATTGCAGTATAGGATTGATGTTCTAAAACATAAAATTGACATAGTGTATACACTATATGGGTCATTACAAGAAGCTTCAAAGATAGCTACAGAAGCTATGATTTTCTTAGAACCCACTTTCAAAGTGTGGTCAGGGAGGGAAAGGCTCATGGATAAATTAAAAATAGCTATGTTATATAGTGATGACTTCCCGGATAAAATAACAGATACCATAGAGATGATTAGTGAGTTGAATGACACCTTTGCCTTTTTCAATGGCAAATCTAATTTGATAGACAACAAGTTGTAGCTATTTGGTGATCAGTGCCCATCCCTGATCCCAAAAATTTATGATGAAGCAGGTGTTTTAAAAACACAATCAGATTGGATAGTTGGATTCGATGGTATACTCAAAAATGAAGATATAAAGCAACGCTTGGAAAAGGATACAAATGCTGAATATTGCAACGAATTAATTGATAGCCTTTTCAAGATTGAGAGAGATATGGCAAAGTTCATTTCTGAGGCCAGAACCGCTATTGATACTAGCTGGGTAGAAGCTGTTGCAAAGTTGGAGAAAGAAAAAACCTTTGATTGGCCCACCGTCAAAGAGGTGAATAGTTAGGAGGCAAAACTGAAAGGATAAGGAGGATACTATCAACAACAACAACAAACCTTATTCAGACTTTCCCAATAGTTGCCACCCGTGTTCTGTTACAAGTTTTTGTTTCTTTGTTTGTTGCAAAGTTGTTACAAAAGATTTTGTAAATCTTTCAGGCAGTAAGACGGTAGCTTGTTGCATCCTTAGTTATAAAAGGATTCCAAGACTATTGGGAGAGAAGATAGCCATTTCATTTTGAGAATGTAAGTATAATTGTATAAACTCTGTTTTAAGACCAATCCAATAGGCTTTTTTGAAAATTACTGTTGAATGTAGCAAGCAATCTTGATTATGAATGAGAATAAAATCCATTGATAGTTTCTAAAGCATATAATGAGTATTGTGTCTTCATTGTAATGTTTTGAATTTTATTTAAATTGAATATTCAAGGAATGTCCAATTTATATGTCTGTCAAGCAAATTATGAAATAGTTTTAGGGTTCTTTCAAGGAAAGATTAAAATTGCCTTAGAAATATTTCAGTAAGATTAAGGGTATATGATGAATTTGATGAATTAATTCATTATGTGTGTTAAGATAGATATATAAGGTATATCTGTGTTTATGTTAGAAGTCGTAATTCTTTTAAGTTCATGATCAAATTGATTGAAATTGTTCACAAGTGACTCCATGCCCTAGGGTCAAGCACTGGTCTATTTCCATTTGAAATAGGTGACTATCACGATCAAAATTGATCTTTACCTTTATTGGTTGATCCATTCCAATAAACATTATAGTGATCAACTCCTGTAATTCCATTCATATTCTACTGGAATAATTTAGTGATTTGATTATTCTAAGTAAGAAGGGTAATCCCGCCCGAGTTAATGGAGCTCAAAGTGTAGGAGGTTTAAGAAACCTTGTCTCTGTCATTTCTATATCTTGCATGGTCAGTGTCTGGGATAAATACAGCAGGCTCTCTAAGAATATTTTCATATCAGCAAGAAAAGGAACTAACATTAAATGGCGACTCTACTGGGGACTTTTATCAAGGAATGCGTGAAAGGTTAGTTTGACAACAACATTCCACAATATAGGTTCCTTGAAGTCCATTTTTTGAAATCACAAGTTGTGTATTGCATTTTATTGAGTTATACCCTCAAATATCATTGTCAAAGTGAATTTTCTTTATTTTATTCCCAAATTTTTTGGGTGGCGACTCCGTTTTATTGGTTACAGTGTTTCCAAGGGGAATACTAGCAGATCAAGTGTGTGAGATTTCATTTTGGACATAATGAGGAACGCAAAAGCAAACACAAAGAATCACTCTCAGGCAACATGAGAGAGTGATATTTGTAAAAATTCTAGAAGAAATCACTCTAGGAAACGGGAGTCCTCTAATAACACTTCCTGGAAGCCTAGGTCAGTAGGCCCTAGCCAGTCATTAGATAGTATTCCTGAGAAAGAAATTAATAAACCTTTAAACCCTGAGTCTGACACGAATGGTTATTTTGAGGTCATATTTAACCCTAGACCAAAAAATGTATATCAAGAAAAGGGGGAAACATCCTCCTATTTCAAGGGTATCCCTTATGAACGGGTTGAAGACCAAAAGGTAGAAAATCAAATGACTATATATGATTCTTCTAGATCTGATATTGAGGGAGTCCTCAGAGATAATGACCTTTTGAAGAGGGAATTAGATGAACTATTACTCATCAAGCAGAAGAACAATGAGGCTAGAGAGGAAAAGGTTATAAATTCTATCACTAAGAGGGAAAACTTGAAGAAACGGGTTGCTCAATTAAAATTAGCAGCTCAGGGTGCAAATGAAGGATTTCATGGTTTGAATAAAGAACTTTTTGGAGATGTAGATACCTTGAGAAAAGAATGCCAGGAAAGAGAACACTTGCTTAAGAAGGGTGAATCTAGAGATACAGGCCCTATAGTGAGGCAAGTCATTGACTATGAAAGTCAAAAACCTCCCAAGCCTCAGATAGTTACACAAAATGTATCAACAACTAATACTAGGCAAACAGATGTTGATAAAGGAAAACAAAAGATCACTGGCATTAAATTTTCTCAACCTAAAATTGAAGAGGGTATATCTCAGGACGTATTCTCACTTGATTTGGAATTAGAAAGGGCGAGAAAGGCCAAAGATGATATTGCAAAATAGTTAAAAAGAGCATAACTAGAAGCTGTTGCTGCAGAGATGAAGAAAAGGATTTCCTTCTTGAGTTCCATGACTAATCCCAATATAATAAATAATGCCACTAGTCAGGCTATACCTATATTTAACTCTAATGTTCAGACCAATAATGTCAATACAAATACCCAGACATATAGTGCAGCTCAAGGGGTTGCATCACAGTTAGGAGCAAGCGGACCCAATAGAAATATTGGCCTCCAAAATCTGGGCATTGGTTAGAACATTGGCAACACTGCTCAGAATGTTGGCCAGAATATGGGCTCTAATTTTCAAAGAAGACCTATTCATCTAGAGAGATATAGACAGTTGTTCTTTGATGGTATCCCTGGCCAACCAAACCTTATTCCTAATGAGGTCA